>OVAY01000338.1:0-66896 GCA_900406395.1 Kernera saxatilis
TGACCCTACGGTGGGGTATAAACACCGTTGATAACTCTACGGTGGAGTATAGATACCGTTGAAGACCCTATGGCCTGGTATAAACGCCTTGAAGATGGCCCGACGGCCGGTGTAACGCCGATATTTTGATGATACGTCCAATCTCATACGTGTTACCACGTATGAGCTTGCGGGAGGGTGTTAGGAGATCTCGAAAGATACGAGATCGACTTGAAAATATGATATTATTTGTAATTAGTTAATTCTATTGTCTAGTTTGGCAATTTATCTAAATGTAATTAGGTCTAATGATTTGTATATAAGGCAAAGCCTTAACACTTTTATCAATGAAAAAACCGTTAATACTTTTAGGGTTTCTCCAAAATCTGACATTTACCCTCAACGGAAAAACAAAACATCGTTATTATGTTTGGATCCACGTGGACTTTTGGTGTTCGCTGCTTCTTTCTGAAAGTGGGCTTGGATAAATGGACTACACGAACCATTAAAATTAAATTGACCCTAAAAGCTCAATATTTATTTATCCAACGGGCCTTTACAATTTCGTGTTTGATCGATACATGAGGCCTGAGTTCCGTCATTGTTAAGAGAGAAAACTAAATGAATGTTCTCCACCTAACATCAAGATTGTTCTCTTTGCTGGGTTTCTCTGTTTTGATGTCTAGAGAACTAATTTGCCTCATTTGACGATAAATTTATATGGTTTACATTATGTTTTGTCCACCCGATGATTCTTACATGATGCTATGTGCTACAGTTAATACACCACCTCGAGAATTCTTCCAAAATCAAGTTGTATGGGTTATTTCTGTCATAATACATATTGTTTCTTGCATCAATCTGCTAATGCAAAACCCTAGACTGCTCAAACATAGAGCAGTTACACTCTCGAAGACCTCCTCAGATGTGCTACCACTTATCTTGTCAGTTGCTTCCTTCAGTAGCATTACGAAAGAAACCGAAAATCTCTCTGCATCATCTTGGCTTGGACCCAACTCCATGTTTGAGTGGTTGTCGTTGGATCTTGTTCCTGCTTCAACATCATGGCATATCTTTCTCTTCTGCAACTCTTTTTGGAGTCTTGCTAGAGACTTTGTCGATGCGACCTCTTCTAAGCATTTCACCGAAGAGTGAAGCTTTTCCTGGAAGGCTTTCAGGTCATGGTTGATGTTGTCCCAGGGAAACCCAACTGTTGGTTGCACTCCAGATAGGCTTTTGAGGTTATCGCATACATAGAGACAAAGATCAGATATCTTTGAGAAAGAACCCAAAAGCTTGCTGTAACTGACCGCATTAAGTGGGTGGACGAACGAAATAAGTGGCTCTGTGAAGGCTTCTGCTGTAAACCTCTCTAGAGCTTCAATATGAGATTTGAGTTTTGCCTGCTTTTTTCTCAAATCTGTAACCACTGACATTTTCTGGTTCTTCTGCTCAGTGCAAATAACCAGTGATTGGGTGCAATCTAAGAGGGCATGGAGACAGTGTGAAACTTCGGTCCTTGCAAGAGTTGCTGCTCTCGCAGGTGTGACCAGAATCTCCCCAAAGACAAAACAGAGCAACCCGATTGAAGCTTCAACAATGCGAGTGATGGCAAAATCAGTCGGAGCTCCATAATTTCTCCTTCCGAGTATCAACAGTGCTGCAATGGCAGCTGTAACTCCTCCAGGTTGGCCATAGACTCTGCTGTGCCTCATGAAGACGGTGACGGCTATCCAAGGGAGCAGAGGTAAGAACCTGAACTCTTCTAGTCTTTGAAAAACCGAACAACATAGAAGACCGTAGACTGATCCCATCGCTGTCCCTTGTAGACGAGAATTCGCTACTGTTAATGTTGCTTGCCGACCGGTTACGAGGCTAATGGCTACGGTTAGACCCGACCAATACCCGTTTTTTTTATTATACATAATACCAAACAGCACCGCAAGGCCTAGAGAAATCGAGCACTTGAATGCAAAAACAAACCGTTCTTTGGCCATCCAGACGCTGAGAATATCCAAAACCCTTTTTGTCGTGGACAATCCTTCGTTTTCTGGGTGAGTTTCTTCCTCGGTGTTATCAACACATTTACTGTCTTGTCTCACGGATAAGAAGTCACCTCTGAAGAGTTCTACACAGTAGCGGAAGAAGAACACCGGTAAAGCTGCAGTAGACAGAGAACCAGCCTCAGGATGCCACCTCAGCCTGTCCTCAGGCTTGCGAGTAGATGCTGACTCTGAAGCAATCTGTGTTCTGGGAGCTTCTAAAAGACGTGTCAGTTCATCGCGGCTCATGCCTAGAGGAAAAGAACTGCAAGATCCCAACGCCATCTCCATTCCCCTCATCAGAAACTCCGTGGCTTGCAATTTCTCCCCAGGATGCTTCTGCTTCCTTCTCGAGAATCTTGTATCTGGTCGCTCCCATGCCATACGCTCCTGTTACCAAAGAATAGATTTGTCAGAAAGAGATAATTAGACCCACACGATAAGCCGAAGAAAACAGAATTGCAGATGATCATATTCAATTTTGTTAAGACGGTTGCTTACACGGTGGATTTGGATGCTCTTGAGTGTGTTTCTTGCTGCTGCAGATAAAGAAGCCGCCTTCGTGATCAAAACCTGAGCCGTGGTGTTGTCTCGAGCCATCAGGACCTCGACGAACAAATTCAACCTCTCAAGAGCATTTTCAGCATATAATTTGCAACCCTTAGTCATCTGCAAACCAGTTAAAATCCAAGGTAAATATTTTGTGACCGTCTCGTCGACATAAAAAACGAAAAAAAAAATTGGCAAGACTCACCTGACTATGAGCCAGCCTTGGAAAAGGGAGAAGCACGGCGAGGAGAGAAGCAATGGCTCCAAGTGCTGTACTAGCCGCCACATGAACCGGGAGCATGAAAACATGAGCCATCTCCCCATTGAACACCACAAAAGTCACATAGACAACCACAATCTGCCCAAAGGCAATTCGTTTAGTCAGAAGACTCGTGGAAACTGGGAAAGCCACGATGAATGTAGCTACAGCCACGGCAACTGGAGCCACCAAGCCATTTCCTAGCGAGGCTGGTCCAACGACCAAGACACTCACTAGCACAATGGATATTGTCTGAAAAGTGGCGTAAGAGACATCAACACAGCACTTGAGAACTTCGCCGTATGTTGGTTCAGCATCGGATAGCCAGATTAAGATTGTGGTCAGGTAAGAAAAGGCTGGAAACGTTGTGAAGTGTCTTAGTGGTTTGGGACCATACAAAGTGGTCAAGCTCACGATGAGACAAGCCATGGCGGTTCTCAAAGCCAGGCCAAGTCGCTCGAGACATGTTATGTCGCGCATTCTTTTTAGGAATTGTTTCGAGGATTTTTATGTAGAGATTTGTTTGTTAGATCAAGATGATGAGATGAAGGTTATGGTGAGCAAGAAGAGTACGTATAAATAAGGTGTGATGGGATTTAAAGTGGCAACGTCAAAGAGTTAAGACTTATGAGCAGCTGTCTCTTAGCTCCAAGTATTTCCATTTCTATATTTTGTCGTAATGGGACCAAAACTAAAACAAACCAAACCAGACTTTGTAATGCATCAGTTTAGTTTCGGTTTAGGCAATGCCAACCATCTAAAGGGACAAGCGAAACTGAATTAATGCAGTTGGTTTTCTTAGATAGATTTAGGTGTAACGGAAACTGAATTAAACCTAATGGTTAAACGGTTTAGTTTGATGCAGGTCATGCTATATAATTTTGGTTGGTGCCCATCCGGTTTTCTGTTTGGTTTCGGTTATAATTGCTTTTTTTTAAAGATTTTTTTGTTGTTTCAAAAAATAAGAACACAATCTTAAATCAAATTCATTTGGTTCTATACGGTTTTAGACTCGTCTTATGGTTTGTTTTTCATATATTAAAAAGTGTCATTGGATAAACCGAAATACAGCTTTAGTCGGGTTTTTTGGATACGGTTTGGTCCGGTTTAAACCAAATTGGACATCTCTATGTATAGGGGGAAGGTGGGAAAATGTTCTCCAAGTTTCTCGAGAGTTTAATTTGTTTTTTTCTTTTGCAAGTTCTGAAATTGTTATTTCGCCACATAATCGACCTTATTTATTAATTTTTTCCAATTTGGAATTCCGTTGACGGAATAAAAAGGTAATGTTTGATAAATCTAAATTGATTATGGAATGAGACAAAAGAGAAGAAGAAGGTATGTAAGACATTAGTCTCATCAACAGTTCAAGTTCAAGTAGAGAGCATTTATAACAAGCTTGCACGCTTCATGGTTAGTATTGTTTCCTCTTCGTCAGGGAATTTGAAAGAATAATCAATTAGGTCCTACACTATCATATACTTGGTACTTGTACACCTATTTTATTTTCATTGATGGATGCAAGTTTATGTGCCACAAAAATTCATTTTTTTATAAATAAAATCTGAATATTGAGTCCCTCTTTTCCATTCGGTTTTTAAATTGGTTGATTAATTGCATTTACTAAAATTATTCTTTACATGGAAACCAAAATAAAAGAAAATAAATAGACATTGTTGGCAAAAAAGAGTATAAACATTTATTAAAATTATTCTTTGCAGACCTCTTTCATATGTTATTTTGGGCCATATTAGTCATTAAAGAAGGCCCATGATCTCTTACGCATTAGTAAGGCCTAAGCAATATATTTATTATTATAATAAGCCCAAAACTCTGACTCTTCTTATTTTTCCGATTGGTATGCAATTCTTTGGGCAACTCAAACTATTCAAAGTCTCTAGTGTATTTTTGTTTTTTGTTTAGACTAATAAAACTTTAGTTTAAATAGGCATAGTTGTACTTTTAATGAAAAATATCCGGTTTCTACAAAAAGATTAGTATTAAATTCGCTATAAGATCTATTCAGGGTATTAAAAAAAAATTGGATATTGTTGAAAAAGTTTGTAAGAAAAGGATATTTTAACTTACGGATTGCATCTCGGTAGCAGCAAACTTACGGAATAGGAGTATTAACTGTGACTCAAGGTGTGTTAGATGTGGTTTTGACGAGGAAACAATCAATCATGTACTGTTTGAATGACCACCAGCGACACAAACATGGGCTTTATCTTCGGTTCCATCCACACCAAATGTCTTTCCGACAACGTCGCTCTTTACAAATTTAGACTATCTTTTTTGGCGAGCGCACAAGGACGCTCCGATGCAGAGCTATCCCTGGATTATTTGGTACATTTGAAAATCTAGGAACGACAAAATTTATGCAGATTTGGACAGGGACCCAAGGGATACTTTAAAAATAGCGGAATCAGAGGCTAATACTTGGCTTTTGGCCCAACCAGATGTCTCTATAGATAATCATAATCCTATCCCTCTCAATATGGAGAGCCCGGGTTTCACTGGGTATCAGTGTTTCATTGATGGATCTTGGAAAGAAGACGATCCGTTCTCCGGAATAGGATGGTACTGTTCGAAGCCAAACAATGAAGACCAACTCATGGGTGTATGCAATTTGCGTTGGAGTCTATCCCCCTTACACGCTGAAGTGGAAGCTTTAGTTTGGGCAATGAGAAGCCTGATAGCAGAAAGGAAGACATATGTTCTTTTTGTTACGGACTGCTCCGACCTGGTGAAAATGGTGTCTACACCTTCAGAGTGGCCGGCTTTTGAGATACTACTAGAAGAGATTCAGGAAAGTAAGAGTTTGTTTTCTTCTTTTTCTATTTTTTTTGTTCCTAGGCAAGCAAATGTTAAAGCGGACTTATTAGCACGAAGTGTCTGTGTCTATCTACACCATACTGTCACCATCCTGGCTTTTGTAGTCTTTTACTTAATCGAAAGCTGTTAAAAAAAAAAAAAAAAGAATATTTTAACGAAGATATTATATGTTTGATTTTAAAAAGTAAAGTAAAAAAAGATTACGTGTCTAGCTAACACAGACGGTGACCAATGGACAATTTCAAAAACCAATGAAAACGCAAGGTTAATGTCAAGCTGTACAGAACGTCACAGCCAATGACCGTCCTTTGATTTGGAAATAAGTCACCAATCGAACATTCTCGAAGCCTTTAAATTGGCTTTGGTCCCTGATTCGTACGCGCTTCATTTTTAAAGGTCGAAAAGGAAAAGTGGGAGAAGAATCGTTCCGGGACCGTCAGATCGAACTCCGAAAGATCGTACGGTTACAGAAGGAGCCATCGAACATTCTCGAAACATCAGTCCAAGACTCTATATAGACTTCTCCTTCGACCACATCTTCCGGAAAATAGAGAAAAACCCTAGCCGCACTCTTCTTCTTCTACTTTTGAATCTTTAAAGTTTTTTGTTCCTTCGATTTTGCGTATACATTAACAATGGCGGGTAAAGGAGAAGGTCCAGCGATTGGTATCGATCTCGGTACTACCTACTCTTGCGTCGGAGTTTGGCAACACGACCGTGTTGAGATCATTGCTAATGATCAAGGTAACAGGACGACGCCGTCGTACGTCGCCTTCACCGACAGCGAACGTTTGATTGGTGACGCCGCCAAGAATCAGGTGGCCATGAACCCGATTAACACTGTTTTCGGTACGTGTTTCTCGTTTCCTCTCCATCTGATTTTCGATTGTTGGTTTTGTTATCGAATCTGTGTATCGAAGTTAGGTTATAAGTTAGATCTGTACTCGGAAGATGCATAGGGATGATTTCAAGCTTTTCACAGGAAGCTCGCTCTAACTCGTTAGGAACTAGTTAGTGGTTATGTTCGATTTGATTGCTCCAGCGTCTATCAATTAGTAGGAAGATTAAGCTACTATTCTCGAATCGATGTTGGGGTTTTGCTATAACTATGGATAATTACTTTTGCTGCATTATCTTAAGAGATTACCTGATTTTTGAAATCCTCTTTACTCTTTTTAGTATTTGCCTGTTTCTGTGGCTTAATTTGTCTTCGATTTTGTCATGTAACAGATGCCAAGAGGTTGATTGGTCGTAGATTCAGCGACAGCTCTGTTCAAAGCGACATGAAATTGTGGCCCTTCAAGATTATTCCCGGGCCTGCTGACAAACCCATGATTGTCGTAAACTACAAGGGAGAAGATAAAGAGTTTGCTGCTGAAGAAATCTCTTCCATGATTCTCATCAAGATGCGTGAGATTGCTGAAGCCTACCTCGGTTCCACAATCAAAAACGCTGTCGTCACTGTTCCAGCTTACTTCAACGACTCTCAGCGTCAGGCGACAAAGGACGCCGGAGTCATTGCTGGTTTGAACGTTATGCGTATCATCAACGAGCCTACTGCAGCTGCCATTGCCTATGGTCTAGACAAGAAGGCTACAAGTGTTGGGGAGAAGAACGTACTGATCTTTGACCTTGGTGGTGGTACTTTTGATGTCTCTCTTTTAACCATTGAAGAAGGTATCTTCGAAGTGAAGGCGACCGCAGGAGACACTCATCTTGGTGGTGAGGATTTCGACAACAGAATGGTTAACCACTTTGTACAAGAGTTCAAGAGGAAGAACAAGAAGGACATTAGCGGAAACCCGAGAGCTCTAAGGAGGTTGAGAACCGCCTGTGAGAGAGCGAAGAGGACTCTCTCCTCGACCGCTCAGACCACCATTGAAATCGACTCTCTGTATGAGGGTATTGATTTCTACTCCCCAATCACCCGTGCCAGATTCGAAGAGCTCAATATGGATCTTTTCAGAAAGTGTATGGAGCCTGTTGAGAAGTGTCTTCGTGATGCTAAGATGGACAAGAGCTCGGTAGATGATGTTGTCCTAGTCGGTGGATCAACCCGTATCCCCAAGGTCCAGCAATTGCTCCTCGATTTCTTCAATGGCAAAGAGCTTTGCAAATCCATCAACCCTGATGAGGCCGTTGCATACGGTGCAGCTGTTCAGGCAGCTATTCTAAGCGGTGAGGGTAACGAGAAGGTTCAAGATCTCCTCTTGCTCGACGTCACACCACTTTCTCTGGGTCTTGAGACCGCTGGAGGAGTCATGACTGTCTTGATCCAAAGAAACACAACCATTCCCACCAAGAAGGAGCAAGTCTTCTCAACTTATTCAGACAACCAACCTGGCGTCTTGATCCAAGTCTATGAAGGCGAGAGAGCAAGAACAAAAGACAACAACCTTTTGGGTAAATTTGAGCTCTCCGGTATTCCTCCTGCTCCAAGAGGTGTTCCTCAAATCACAGTCTGTTTCGACATTGATGCAAACGGTATCCTCAACGTCTCGGCTGAGGACAAGACAACGGGACAAAAGAACAAGATCACAATCACCAACGACAAAGGAAGATTGTCAAAGGACGAGATTGAGAGAATGGTTCAGGAAGCAGAGAAGTACAAGTCAGAGGACGAAGATCACAAGAAGAAGGTGGAAGCCAAGAATGCTCTTGAGAACTACGCTTACAACATGAGAAATACAATCCGTGATGAGAAGATCGGTGAGAAGCTTGCAGCTGATGACAAGAAGAAGATTGAAGACTCGATCGAAGCAGCCATTGAATGGCTTGAAGGGAATCAGCTAGCAGAGTGTGATGAGTTTGAAGATAAGATGAAGGAGCTGGAGAGTATTTGCAACCCGATCATTGCTAAGATGTACCAAGGTGGTGAAGCGGGTGGTCCTGCTGCAGGAGGAATGGACGATGATGTTCCACCTTCTGCTGGAGGTGCAGGTCCCAAGATTGAGGAAGTCGACTAAGCTTCTCTCTCTCTCTCTCACCTCATCTCGTGTGTTTTTTTTTTCTCCAACATTTCATTCTCTGTTTTGTCCCCTCTTTTTTATTTTTTTTCTTTTCTTGTGTTAACTATATTTTACAGTGCCAAGTTTTCGATTCGTTTGGTTAGCTACAGCCCATTATTTGTTTTAATCTGAAACAGAATGTCTCTATTCATGATTTTATGGTGAATTCCGCAAGTCCGATAGACAATGCGTTAAAATTAAAAATAAGACTCAAAATTTTTATTTTTATGAAACAACGGAACTGTAAAACTGACCAGATTCAAAATTTCAGCAGTTAACTGACTGAAACTTGAAAGAAATTAGTAGAAACATAGAAAACTGAAGAAAAAATTAAAACGTTGTCAAATCCAAAAAACAAGCGATTAGTCAACTTTTATATTAGAACAAACGGTGTATTGCATTGGGAAGCTCACCGAGGTTCGAGAAATATGGGATTGAAGGAAGAGGAAGTATAGTTTTAGAGGTATGTCTTGTTTCAGAGTGTATGGAAGCTTTGGGATCATATCAAAGTCTTTTTGTCTCTTAGTAGACAGCCTTTGTTTATTTAAAAACGGTGATATGAATTTATAGCTGCATTTTCATTCGGGTGAGTGGGTTACATAAAAACAGGAACAATTATAAGAGATAGCCAAACAATGATAAGAACTTCAATATTATATTGGTTTTGTTGATTTTAGATGGAATTAGTAAAATACTTGACACAAATCATAATCCATTACACTACAACCAAGTTTCATTCGTTTTCTTCCTATGAAGTCACGAAAACCATCGAGGGATCAGCTTTCTTGTAAAACGATGAAGAGGCATATACATACCTTCTCGATCTTTATTTGGTTGTTTAGATTGTTTAGCTTGGTACTGGCAATTGGCAAAGTCGGGAAACACATTTGATGATGTCTGATCATCATCGTGGAAACTCAGTTGGGCTTTGTCGATATTCACCGATTCCTAGAAGATCCTGCAGAGGACAAAAAGAGTTTCTTAGAGCATTAAGAAGAACATAACACATTGAACATTGAAGCTAAGAACATGAAAGTAAGAGTTTTTAGAACTTTGAACTCCTAAATATAAGTTATCGAACTTCATGTGCTTTGTTTCCTAGTTTTCTTTCTTAAATATAAATTCCCTAAGCTTCTTTGTTACCCTGGCTAGTCATTGCAGATGTGTCAAATTCAACAAGTATATTCTCTGTGACAATATGACATAACAACTTGTCAAGTAACTGAAGCATTAGAAGAAGAAGTTTACCTGGCAAGCTCTGTTTTTGGCCCTGGTCTCTGCGGTGCTGGGGATATCATGATTTGGTTTGAGAAATTTCTTCTCACGTCGCTCACAGGAGCCCCATCCGTCAGCGAATCTTCCTCCACTGATAGAGCCCATAAACCAAAAGGTTACACAACAATTAGTCACTTCAAACTATCTGCTAATCCCACCATCAAATTCAGGTTTATATAGAAGAACATTACTGCATGATGGCTCGGACAATGAACTCAGCACGCTGGACATTTCTGTTTTCGTCGAACTCAATAGTCTTGTCTCTTATTTCATAAGACACATTGAAGTAAAACGATATTTTCCTCCAACCTTCACATTCCACGGAAATGCACCATCAAAACCAATACCAAATGTGAAGATAACAGCAGACAGCAAGCATAATCTTCACCTGACTTTTTAATGTATGCTTTCCCGGATATCATCGTGTAATCAGATTTCTCTAGAATCTGTAAAATTGATGAAGCCATGTTGTTACTCCACAAAATCATAGCATTTTAGGTAACGATAATAAATATGATAGTGGTTGTGTAAATCCAAAAACAGCAATCATAAACTCTCTTTCACACACACACTAGTGATCTATCTCGGGTTCTTTGATTTTCTCTTGAGCAGTAGACATAGACATACTTGATAAAGAAACGAAGTTATGAGCAAGTCATGATCGAAAAATATCATGCAAAACACTGCTTGACATTTCATTGAACACCTTCAATGCACAAAATTCTTTCCCAAAATCAACAGAATCTAGGAAACTTTTACGATTAGTCATCGAAGAAGCTTGATGTTTCTTCATAGGTTCCCAAATCACAGTATCAATTCCATGGAATATACAAAATCTTCAAAGGATAATTGAATGGATAGAGGAAAATCCAATTACCGCCATGGCTGTATTCTGATATTCCTTGAACAGAGTAGCAGAAGGAAAGCTGCCAGACAGACTATGGCGCATCTCATTAACCGCATCGTTCTTAACGCAGCTCGCGGACGGAGAAACCTCCGAAAAGGGCGTAGACTGCCTGATCCCAGGCGACAAGTAACTCTCCGGCGAAGAAAACTTCGTCGAATTTATAATCGGAGACGAATTCCGGTGCGCCGTCGTAACAAGAGCCAAAGGACTCTCACTCTTCACCTCAGCCAAGACGCGAGATCTGGCCGTTTTGTTCGGACGCGGTGACTCCTCGTGTGACCGCCGGCTAAAGCTAGAGTTATGATTCGGGACCTGAAGAAGCTTCGACTGTGGAGGAGGATAAGAAATAGGTGTCGGAGGAGAATTGAAGTTTGGATACCTAATAGCGAGGGGTTTCGAAGATTTCCCAACGGCTGAGGAAGTAGTAGTAGCCTGGCAAACTGCCGCGTCGGCGGAATCGATCACCGCCCATAAATCAGCGTCGTCTAGGTCTTTATCATCGAAGGTATAGGAAGAAACCAGCGATCGTGACGATGATGACGACGCCATGGAAGCTTTCAGTTCACTGTTGTTTTTTCTTCTCCTCACTGTTTCTACGTGCAAGGCGGGAAAATAGCTTATTTCATAGATTCAAATTTACACAAAAACCCACAAACCGAAAACGAGGAAACTTGGAACCATTTATTATTGATTTATCTCCTTTCCAGCCCGGTTAAACTTTCTCCCGTGTTTGAACCGATTCAAACCAGTACTTTGGTCTACCAAACCTGGTTTAAGTGGTTACGAGGTTCTTTTCAATTACACGTATTGATCATTTCATTTGATTGGGCTTACTAAATCGTGGGTCCCACAGATGTAGTTTGTTTTTTTTTTTTTTTTATTAACATCTTAATCAGTGTACTGATCGCTCCTTTTGCCTGTTCTTCAATGGCGATTCCCAGGTTCAGCTCTCTGCTACGATGCAGAAGATGGGCTAAGAGCGACTGGCTTGTCGCTTTCATTGGATTCGCATTGATCGTATTCTTCCTCTCTTTCTTCTTCGATTCCACTTCAGATTCCGTCCCCTCCGTTGACCGATCTCCACCCGTCGCATCCCCCAGCGTTCTGGTCAAACTGAAGTTGTCGAGTATAGCTAAAGAGAGAGGAGCCTGTACTGTTACCAATTGTCTCCTTCTTCTCATTTTCGTTTTTAAAGTTTTGACATTTCTGAGATTTTACTGCAACACTTATGCTATTTCGCAGTTTGCTTGGATGGAAGCTTGCCTGGGTACCATTTTCATAGGGGTTCGGGATCTGGCTCAAAAAGCTGGCTTCTTCATTTGGAGGTCTTCTCATTTTGTTAATTGAATGTTGAAACCTGATGAATTTACTTGTAAAAATATAATTTATTTGAGTGAAATCTATAAAGGGTGGAGGCTGGTGCAACACAATTGCGTCATGTTCTTCTCGAGCAATGACTAAATTAGGATCTTCCAAGTACTTTGAAGACGAAGTCTCCTTTCAAGGTGTTTTAAGCAGTGACCCATCTCAGAATCCTGGTAGGAGAAATCTACAGTAGCTTCTCCCTTGTTGCCTTTTTTAGTTGACCTTCTTATATACTGCCTGTATATGGTAGTTTTGAATCTATAGTCGTCTTTGCTGCTGTAGAATTCTTTAACTGGAACAGAGTTAAGATACGGTACTGTGATGGTGCTTCTTTTGCTGGAAACCCTGAAGCTGAATTCAAGGTAATAAGGCTCTGCTAGGCTGAGAATTTGTGTCAGGTTCTATTGAGAGCAAGAAAACATCCATGGTTTCATGTTTATTCGACTCTCTTTCTCTCTTCGCAGAATGAAACACGGCTTTTCTTCCGGGGCCAGCTCATTTGGGAGGCAATTATGGATGAACTGTTGTCGATGGGCATGTCAGATGCGAAACAGGTAGCGTTCATGATCTTAATAAAAGGAATTGTGTTGATATGATCTTCCATATCTCTTCCGTAATTTCAGAATTTGTATATTAGGTAACTTTCCTTTCTACACATTTGAGAAAATGTAGGCCATACTTACAGGATGTTCTGCTGGTGGCTTGGCAACTCTTATACATTGTGACTATTTTCGAGATCATCTGCCGAAAGATGCAGCTGTCAAATGTGTTTCTGATGGAGGTTTCTTTCTCAATGTGTATGTTTCCGCCCCTAGAACTGCCTTTTCTCATGACTTTTCCACAGAATTTATGTCTGCTCTGATCACGAGTTTCATTGCTCTTTCGTTAAGTTCTTTGGGTCCTAGCTAAGGAATTTAATGTCAATGTAACAATCAGCTAACAAAGTCTCTCAGTAAAAGCTATTTTCCTTCATCTCAGGCCTGATGTTCTTGGAAACCCTACAATGAGATCTTTCTATCATGATGTTGTTAACCTGCAGGTTCCTATTTACTTTTTTTTTTTTGTAAATGGTCAAAATCATATTTTGCGATATATTATCTTGAATCTTTTATCATAATGAGCAAGAACATGTCCTTGGTTTTTGCCTGATCTGGGCTGCGTTGCTGCGATTCCAACCAGGGAGTTGATAAATTCTTGGATCAAAGTTGTGTAGCCAAAACAGAGCCATCAAAGGTGGGTTTTGTCTCTTACTTTGATCTCGTATTTTCTACCTACTGGTAAAATATTTCTTGCCTGATTATGATTGGTATTGAGACTTTTGACTTTTATTTGCAGTGTATGTTTCCCCACGAATTCCTTAAAAACATAAAAACGCCGGTATTTCTTGTCAACGCAGCCTACGATTTTTGGCAGGTGAGTAACCAATCCAAGCATGAGGACTTTTCGCCTGTTTCCATTTGATTAACTCCACTTCATGTTTGCTGTTTTACTAATACCAAGCTCATATTCAGATTCAAAATGTCTTGGTACCAGCTTCCGCTGATCCAGATGGAAGTTGGGCAAAGTGCAGACTCAATATTAAGGAATGTGGTGCTGCACAGATGAAAGTTCTACATGGTAATTTACTCCTTAGTAAAAGCTTAACAATGTCAAACCTAGACGAGCAAATTGATTCTATAACCTGATTATCAAAAATCTCTTTGTTTCAAAGTACAATCAGTAGATATGATCGGTATTGGTCTCATTTGTGAATGAGCAAGCTGTGATTTGGATATAGATCTTTCGCCTTAATTAAGATACAAGTTTGTTGAATATTTGATAAGCATCATAAGATCTTCCGTGGAGCATAGCTTAATTTCTTATGTGGTCAGCTCTACTTATATATGAGATATTTATTTGCAGGTTTTCGCAGCTCTCTGATGGATGCGATCGGGGAATTTCATCAGAACAAAGTTGGTGGGATGTTCATAGATTCTTGCTATTCTCATTGCCAGACATTTATGTCAGTGACATGGCATTCGCCAACCTCAACAAGAATCGAAAATAAGGTATAGACATTTGGCACACAAATCGGTTGCTTTCTTTCTCGAGCCTTTCTTCTTACAAATGAACTGATCCGGTTCGTGTCTCTTATTTTTGGAATAGACAATTGCGGAGTCTGTAGGTGACTGGTACTTCAACCGAAAACCGGTGAAGCTAATCGATTGTCCTTACCCGTGCAATCCCTCTTGTTACAACATGAATTTCACCTGAACTTGCCTTATATTCAACATGAATTTCCCTCAGCTTCTGGATTTCTTTGATTCTTTGGAAGCTTCTTCGTTCGAGGAGCAGCCATTTCCTCTAAATTCTGAATCCGGTTTGATGTTCTTGAAGCTGAAGATATCCAGAGAAAGTCAGCTGCTTAATTTGTTTTCTAATGTAGTTGATCATCGAGAGAGACTTTATTAAAAAAAGCAACACAATTCAGAGTATTCGTGTTATATCGTCTCCATTTGATCGATTACACCCATTTTGGCATGTTGCCACATTGGAATCTCCTGAGATTGCATATGTATGTATGTATTGAAACGAGTTTGGTTGTTAAGTGGAAATAAGTTCCATTGTCATGGGAGCAGCAGATCTTGAGATCTTTCAGATAACATATAGGCTAAAACCAAAGAATAATTAATTGTTTCTAAAAGGGTTAAAAATATGTTCGTTCGAGTCAATTGACTATATAGCAAAAGATTTGAATATATTTAACCAAATAGTAAAGTTCTATTTTTTGTAAAGCAAATAACAAACTGAATCTGAATCGTTAAAATGTGGCCAAAATGATGGAATGTTCGTTCCTTATCCAATCCGTGGGTAGCATCCACGACCTCCTTCAGAGGTTGCACGTGTAACCGTGGTTGGGATTTTTCTCGAAATTCGAATGAATTATTGTTAGATTTGGGTCTAAAATACACTGTAAAAATCTACCGTAGAACGAACTCACTCTTAAAAGTCAGCGTGTGAAAAGATAATGTGTCTTTTAGAGTTATAAACCATTAATGTTCTTTCTCACTTCCTTTCCAATGTGGGATCTTAGCTTCTTGACGTCGTCATGAAGAAAAAATAACGATGGATGTGACGAACCATACGAATGACGTATGTCCTCCACACGTCTAAACAAGAATGCACTTGGGGTAAGAACCCTTTTTAAAGAAAAATTATGGTGCTTTTTAGTAATGTGTTTTGTTGAAAAAAGCAAACCCAAAAATGGTATTGTTTTAGAATGTTTGAATCTTTAAACTCGTTCAAATCGAATGAAACAGTTTCAAAACTATGAATAATTCATGATTTGTATGCATCCTTGCCTCTTACTTTTAGTTTTACGACGTGTATATTTGTATAAAATAGTTTTTTTTTTTTTTTTTGAGAAAGTATTTGTGTAAAATAGTTAAAAATTGAGTTTTCACAATAGGAAAAAAGCCAGAGATTATACGTGAATATAATTGCAAAACTCTTTGCTTCCACGTTCTCCATCCCGAAATCGTTGACAAGATTTTATAAGGATCCAAAAAACGTAATTACGTGCTTAAGCATAATATATGGTTAAGTTGATAAACTAATTGACTTCTATAATAATAATTAAAAAAATCAAATGTTCGAACACTCTGTCCTGATCATGGCATTTCATCGAGTTATTCTCATCGACTAGTAGCAGTATTATTATCATATTATTGAGGTCGGTAAAAATTGAAACATGGTATGTTGAAATTTTCAAAATAGTTTGTTTTTAATTAAGAAATGTGATTGCAGAGTTCATGCAATGCATATTGCAGCGTAAGCAGCCAGCTGCTCTTTCAAGAATATCTGGTATCTTTTTATGATATTAATTTCCAATCTGAAAAATAATAATTTTGTATTATGCATTCACATGACAATGTTAAGTTTGAATATTAGTTTTTATTTGCAACACGAAAGTAATATTTACGATTTAGTTAGGGAGACTGAACCAGAAAACAGCATTACGTTTTAAACATTTTGGAAAAAGGTTAAATCGGTTTTCTATATATGAAAAATATTAGTAATTATTAAAAAAAAAAAAAAAAAAAAATAGTATAGCATCATCGTTTACTTTCCATACCGTAATTCATTATGAGACATGTTGAATAAATATATATATTTATATATACTAAAACAAAAGTGATGAGACAAAAGAATTGAACAAAACTCTAAACCAATAAATTTGTTATCTCTCTCGTCTTGAACTTTTTCTTATAGTGTATTTAGTAATTATTTTATTTGGTATGATTGTTAAATTTGAATAGCATATTTCAAAAAAAAAAAAAAAATCGAATAGCATATTTTGCCAAGTCAACAGCACAAAGATTTGCTTCCCTAGATGGAAGCTAAGTCAAGTTTCCTGCAATTAGTTTCTTCGTTGTTACTGGTCTAACCACATTAGTCATGGAATTAACATCCAAGTCATTTGACTTTTTTGCTTTCCATTAGTTTAATAGTTTCATATTTTCCCGTTATTTTTAAAAATAAAATCACGAATCCTGCTGTAAAAGTCAACTCACTCGTACCAAAACGATTTTTTCAAATGAATTAATGAAACCTTTTACCAAAAAAGGTATTGTAAAATACAAAACTAGACTTGTGTTTATACTTTATAGTGAAAATGAGTTAACAACTCCATCGTCGCAAAATAAAAATCTTATTTACAAGCTCGTACTGTTGTACATATTAGATATTCACATCTTCAAATCCGAAAGATTAAATCCTTTTTTTTACATAGAAAAAAATGTTAATGTTCTAGGTTCAAAAGAATTGATCTACCCATTTTCACTGACCTTTTCGGGTTTCTTATAATAATTTTTTTTTAAATCGTGAAAGCTCTTGACAAAAGTTTCATTACAAGTTTTACTAATTCCAACAATAATCAGAATAAACATGATACCAACAGAATAAACCATTTCTCAGAGAAAAAAAAAAACAGAATAAAGCTCATAAAAGTCAACTCTTTTCATCCTCTTCACCATTTGGCTCCCAACATAAATAGCCAAAAAGCTATCCATCTACTAACGGCTCCGTTTCGCCTCCCATATGCCACACGACATCGTTTTGCTTTCACTAAACGCTGCCGTTTTTCTATCATCTGCGTAATCACCAGTTCGTTCTCCTCTTTATTCTACAAATGGGAAATGGAGTCAGTGGCTGTTGCGCGGGAACCGCCGCCGGAGAAATTTCCAGTCGATGCGATGTCGGAGTCGGAATGGCTCACGAAGATCTCGGCCACTCTTTCTGCTACGTCCGGCCAGTTCTCACCGGTTCAAAATCGTCTTTCCCGCCCGAACCGTCCCTCCGACCCGACCCGATTCCTGGAACCACCACCACTTTCCGTTCAATCTCCGGCGCCTCCGTTAGCGCCAATACTTCAACGGCGCTCTCTGCCTCCCCGTCAACAGACACGTCGGTATTGGCCTCTGGGTTCGAGAGCTCCAATAGATTCGCCTCCCTGCCGCTCCAGCCCGTGCCACGTGGTCCGATTAAGAAGCCGGGTCACGGGTCGGGTCTATTCGAGCGCCGTTTCCTATCTGGCCCGATCGAAAGCGGGTTGGTTTCAGGTCCGATCGGGAAGAAAAAGAAGGAGAAAGTGAAACCAAAGAAAATCAGTAATAGCAGTGGGAAAAAATCATTTTCGAAACCCAAATCGAATAAGAAATTTCTCACATTCAAAACGATTTTCACCAATCTGGTATCTAACAATCTACCTCGCTCAAAGAAGAGCGTGATCGAGCCAATCAACGGTTCCGATTCATTCGACGGATCATCAGATTCGGATCAAAATGCAGATGATCATAGACCTGAGATCAGCTACCCAAGCACGAGTCTGAGCTGCCAAGAGAACCCTAGAACCGAAGAAGCAGAAAAAATAGAAGAAGAAGAAGAAGAAGAAGAAGAGAAGAGTGAGTCTGCTTTGGAGGAGGGGCCAAAGGTTCAATGGGCGCAGGGGAAAGCAGGGGAAGATCGAGTACACGTCATCCTCTCTGAGGAAAACGGTTGGCTTTTCGTCGGGATTTACGACGGATTCAGCGGTCCAGATCCACCGGATTATCTGCTCAACAATCTCTACACGGCCGTGCTCAAAGAGCTCAAAGGGTTGCTATGGAACGACGAGTTTGAAACTGAATCCGAGAATCGCAGATCATATAGCAAAAACAGCGAGTCTCAGATCGAAAAACAGAGTTCAGTCGAGGAGGATTCTGATTCCAGCAAAGAAAACTGCCATGTGATGAAAGGAGACAATGTTGCTTGTGGCTCAAGAAACATAACGGAAAATGTGAAGAAGTTGCAATGGAGGTGCGAGTGGGAGCAGAACTCAAGAAACAACAATACGAATTACAATCAAAAGGAATCTGATCCGGGGATGATTAACCACAAAGACGTTCTAAGAGCTCTTCAACAAGCGTTGAAGAAAACAGAGGAAGCGTTTGATCTGACGGTGGATGAGAATCCAGAATTAGCATTGATGGGATCGTGCGTTCTTGTGACATTGATGAAAGGGGAAGACGTTTACGTGATGAGCGTCGGAGATAGCCGAGCGGTTTTGGCTCGAAGACCTGATCTCGGGAGGAAGAAGATGCAAACGGAGCTTGAGAGAATCAAGGAAGAGACTCCACTAGAGACCTTGTTCACCACAGAAAGAGGATTGAATCTTCTGGTTCCTGTTCAGCTCAATATGGAACACAGCACAAGTGTTGAAGAGGTGAATCTTTTGCGACTCCTGATTCAAAATTGTTTTGTTTGATCGATAACAATGTGAAATTGATGATCTTTTTTTTTACGTGACACAGGAAGTGAGAAGAATCAAGAAGGAACATCCTGATGATGCGTTGGCGATAGAGAATGATAGAGTGAAAGGTTATCTCAAAGTCACTCGTGCGTTTGGCGCTGGATTTCTTAAACAGGTATTTACACTATTTTATTTAGACAGTTACAAGATCTCGCATTTTTTAGTTTGTCGTATCAATTATTTGAAATCTCCGATCCGGTTGGGATTGTTCGGTCTACATGGTTGTCAGTATATCAAAGATTCAAAATGTAGAAACAGAAATATAACTAAACTTTTTGTTGGGTTTGTTTTTATTCGGTTTTGAGAAATTAATTACTAGAAGACTATTATGCTTTGTATCTTTCTTTATCTAGTTTTTCACTGCATGTTATGTTTTAATCTGATCTTTCCTCAGCCGAAATGGAACGAGGCGCTTCTAGAGATGTTCAGAATTAACTACGTCGGAACATCGCCGTACATCACGTGCTCTCCGTCGCTCCACCACCACAGACTCACGTCACGTGACAAATTCCTCATCCTCTCCTCCGACGGATTATACGAATACTTCTCCAACGAAGAAGCCATCTTCGAGGTTGACTCTTTCATCTCAGCCTTCCCTGAAGGCGATCCTGCTCAACATCTCATCCAAGAAGTCCTCCTTCGAGCTGCCAAGAAATATGGTGAGAACAAAACGCATAACGTAAACGCTGTTAATGAAGATGCAAAACGCAATTTTAATTAACTACAACTTTTGTTTTTGTTTTAGGTATGGACTTCCATGAATTGCTGGAGATACCGCAAGGAGATCGTCGCAAGTATCATGACGATGTTTCTGTGATTGTGATTTCACTTGAAGGAAGAATTTGGAGATCTTCCATGTGAATATTATTATTAATCTTTTGAAGAGACTAACTAAAGTAACTTGGACTTCTTTTTTGGGAGCTAGGCTCACTTGAGTTTCTGTTATCTATTTTGTCTCACGAATTTTTAATATGCTGTATTTGTTTACCAATATAGTTTAGTAAACATGATATATAAAATTTAACCCAAAAAATTGATATATAATGCAAGAAGAGTATAATCAATTTATTTTATGTTAAACGGTAATACATAATATAATCAGTAAACTATATATATATCAATATATTGGTAAACGAATACAACATCTCTCTATTTTCGTAATCATACTTTTATTTAACCATAATAAGTTAAACTGTATTTGTCTATAACCATTTTGGTCGTATACTAAGTAGTTAAAAAATTAGAAGTACAGTAAAAAAAAAATCTAATCGTAAAATATAGTACAAATAGTAAATTTTATTTAACTCAGAGATCAAGCTTATCCTCTAATTTTGGCAACCCTACGTGAATTCCCTCAAGTTAATTTCTTGGTCCACTAGGTCCTCTATCAACTTCGGCTCACAACTTCCCTCACCTAGATATTTTCTTTTGTCAACTCACACGTCTAGATATTTTCTTCTCCTAGATCTCCAAGGTAATTTATTTGTCAAAAGGAAAAAAATCATTGCATAGAATGATATAATCACTTTTTACAAAAAGTAAATCACTTTTTACAAAAAGTAAATCACTTTTTACAAAAAGTAAATCACTTTTCACCAACTCGGATAACATTCGGGAACTGATTTTTCCTACAGTCTCTCCCGACCACACATATGAATTCCTCGTTTAAAGGTTTCCTCCCCCTCTTTTTCAACAGCTTTTCTCTTCTTAGATTGTATGTATTTTTATTTTTTTTGCTAACTCTTTATTTAGAGACGACAAAAAAAGAACTTTACTAATATCCACAGCTCTTTGTTTAGATATTTTAGATATTTCCTTGCTAATAATATCTTAGATTTACTATTATGAAAACAGAAAATCCAATAATTCGAATATTATTAACACAAATATCAAGATCTCAAATCTTGACCCAAAAAAAAAGGGAATATCAAGATCTCAAAATGTATTTTCTATAGAGGCTATGGTGATGGGTCGCGTACTTGTTGACACTAGGGTTAAATATAGTTTAGATCACAACCGTAGATTTAGATCCGCATGTAAGGCGGTGTAAATCTGAACGGTTATAAGACTGTAACACACGGAACTACGGTACGCTCTGGAACGTACCAGAACCGACGCACACTCCACAATTATTGAACCGACAATTATTGTGAACCGACGTACAATAAAGCGAAGGGCAAATATGTAACTAAAGAAGTAGTTCTGGACTGATATTTAGGAGATAAGAGCGGAGAAAGATCGCGACACGTGTATGGTCAATATTCTCCCATTTAGCTTATAAATTTGGGAGCTTCATCTATCTTCAATTTCATTCTGTGATACCAAATAATTTCCTATCGATCAAAATTGGTTAATTATCTCTGAGATTTATTTAAGAAAATGTCTTGCTGCGGAGGAAACTGTGGTTGTGGATCTGGCTGCAAGTGCGGCAACGGATGCGGAGGGTAAGTCTCGACCCTCTCGTTTACTTTTCTCGGGAAAATATTATGTTTTTTCGATAGAATCCTTTACATGCAACAACTCTGAATTGACGCTGTATTATTTTTTTCATTAACGATTGGTTTCTCTGGAAATTTCAAGAGATTTTTAATGATCTTTTTGAAAAATATATTAGGAAAGTTTTAATTCTTTATATCCTCTTTCGATTTTCGCTCCATTGGATATTTACTGGAGATATATTTCATATTTCTCTTACGGTGGAATCGGTTACTTGATTCTTTCTTGATTTTGGCGATTGGTTTCTCAACAAAAAAAGGAAAGAATGTTGGGAAATTTCTGGATACCTTGATCTCTGTTTCCATGGATCTGACTGGTTTGATTCGGTTGTTACAGATGCAAAATGTACCCAGACTTGGGCTTTTCCGGCGAGACGACCAGAACCGAGACTATTGTGCTGGGCGTTGCACCGGCGATGAAGAATCAGTACGAGGCTTCCGGTGAGAGTAACGCTGAGAACGATGCTTGCAAGTGTGGATCTGACTGCAAGTGTGACCCTTGCACCTGTAAATGAAAAGAAAAGAGCAGAGATAGAGTCTTTAATTAAGTAATAATATAACCCTAATGATGGTGGTTTAGGTTTGGTTTATGTGTAATAATGGCTGCAGCCTTGTCTTTTAGCCCATCATGGTCTACCATAATGGTCTTTTGTGTGTGTTCTGGTCATATTTAGATGTCTCTGCTATTGGAAGTTGATGTCTTTGTATTTCAGTGGAATGACAAATATAATTGTTCCCAAACAAAAATCCAATTCATATTTATTTGACGTGGTTTGGTTGGTAAGTATCTAAATTATTGGATTCGAATTGAAAACAACGGTCTAACCACAATAGCTGGACCTGGATCTCAATTTTAATAGGCCCGTATGTGTGACTAGTCTTTCAACGGGCTATTTTGTCGAGTTCTTTAAAGAGAGTTTTGTCTCTTTTTTTCTCAGATTTGGTATGTATACAGAGAAACACGACGTCGTCTTTGAATTACCCGCGCTTACTTATATTTCCTTATCTGACTTGTATAATTTAACATAATTGTAATTAGGAAACTATAAGAGTCAGGCTAGGTCAAAACTCTTGTTGGGGTAAATATCATATACTACTCATCTTCTACCATTCGTTAAACACCACACCGAGAGAAGCTTTAACCGCGGTATATTAATTTGCTTATTTTGTTTTTTTTTTTCATCTCCTTTGGGGATTTAGGGTTCGCAATTCACAGTTTGGTAAGCTTCTTCTGTTTTATTGTAGTCTGTGATTGTACTTTATTGATCATTAGGATTTATTTGTTCAGGAGAGAGAACATGGATTCTAGGTTAATTAATGAGAATCCAATTGTTCACCCGAAGGGAAAACGGCGTGTTCGTACTGATCAGAGCAATACCGATGAGTTTTCAGTAGAACCAATAGATCAGCTCGAGATTTTTGATATCCTTAATTTCTTAATTATTCCCTAACACATACTGAATTTCTTCATAATTATGTGTATTATTGGAGCATCTTTTTTTTTTTTCCTTAACAATCTACAAATCATATAAGAGATATCAAAGATCCAGAGCATCCTGAGCTTTCTTTGGAACAGCTCCGTGTGGTTACATCAGAATCAGTTGAGGTTGATGATGACAAGAGTCACGTTAGGTAAAAAAATAGAAAGTTGTTGAGATTTTCACTCTTTTTCTTTAGTCCAAATCTGCTAAAACAATTGTGCCATATCTTTTACAGAATCACATTCAGGCCAACTCTTCCACATTGTCACTTGCCAAGCATAATTGGCCTTTGCATCTACGCAAAACTTCGGCAAAGCCTCCCTGCTCGTTTCAAGGTACAAGGATTTGTTTCTTAAGAGTCATCAGAACCTTTAGGCTAATTCAGTGTAATTAATTCTCTTAATTTACTGCATATTTTGTTCAGATTGATGTAAGAGTAGCACCAGGGAGTCATGCACAAGAGGCTGCAGGTATATAATTTCATACTTGGTTGTTAAAACAGTTTTTTTGGTTGCAATTGAAATAAATGCTTCAGTTTGATTCTCAAATTGGTCTTACAATGCAGTCAATAAACAACTGAGCGATAAAGAACGTATGGTGGCTGCACTTGAGAATCCCTACTGGGTGGCTCTGTTGAACTAATGTCTACAAAATATGTGATTTTGGATCCATTTAATTTCGACACATCGTTTGGGATTTACCTTTGTCTTTAGGTTTTTTGTTTCAGTCTCTTATATATGATATTAATTTAGAATAGGAGCCTTGTAATCTTTGCTGTGTTTTCCAACTTCATTCTCAAGTATTTAATCACAACTTGTCATTGCTAAATGATTAGTATGGTATGAAAAGTTGAATGATAATGTCGACTATATACGGACCAGAACATCAAGTTGGGTAATTTTATTAATCTCTCTATAACAAGTTTCTTCTTAGAATCTGGATTCTGGAACTTGGTAATTTAAGCTCTCTATGTATTCTATTGACAATACTTCTACTCGTTGTTGAGGCCAATCAAGCTTGGCAAGTTTAAGTTTTACTTCCTCTAATTTGAATTTGTACATAAAATTGGTCCGAACAAAGCATCAGTAGATACAAAAAGGATCACTTTCGTGGAACTAAAAAGCTACTGTATGCAAAAAGAAGTCGTAGCTTTGAAATATCTTCGAGTCTTTGTTCATCAAACCAAAAAAGGTAACAGCTATGAGAGAGACATCTTTAATTTTCCTTTTAGAAGCTACGAAAAAGACTGTAAACTCAATAGAGAACTTAAAAATGCTACTAATCAACCTCTTCTTTTACGCTTTCTCTCCGTCTCATCTATGAATTCCGGATTCTGGCGCTTGGCGATAAGTTGCCTGAGTTTCTGAGTGATGCCCCCAAGGCCAATTTCGGTGAAGAAGTTGATGGAGAACCTTGTGTTATTAGGATGGTCCTTTGGGAAGATCGACTCGAATGTCTCCTCCATGGTTGGATCCTGAAGCTTTTCATTCAAGACCCTTATTCCCAATTGCGCAGAGAGTTCAAGGAAAAGGATTTTGACAAAGATACGAGAGGAAGAAGTAGTGTCTTCCTTTGTTAACCTAACATAGGCAAGGACACGCCAAGGAAGAGCATC
Organism: Kernera saxatilis; assembly: GCA_900406395.1. Taxonomy (NCBI): domain Eukaryota; kingdom Viridiplantae; phylum Streptophyta; class Magnoliopsida; order Brassicales; family Brassicaceae; genus Kernera; species Kernera saxatilis. Next base: position 24,640 of record OVAY01000338.1, read on the forward strand.
AGTGGCAAGCAGATGCGCAAAGAACATGGCCACACTTCTCAACTTGTTGGTGTCGAGACGGTGAACCATCGAGTACTGCTGGACAAACAGATTCTCGAAACATTCTCTGTAAGTCTTGCTTCTGAGACAGAACCGGTGTGCTAAGTGACCATAGAAAGGGCGGTAAGTTCTCTCCTCAGTGCAACATCCGAGAACCATAACGCATAGCTCCAACTCTTGACCTGGTTCTAGTCTGATCTGCAGCAGTTTATGCCCTGCTTCCTCGAAATTAAGACTTGACATTATGGTTAGATAAATTGTCCTCCTGAGATTAACAAGATCAGTCCCTGTATGATCTTGTATAACCGTCTCTTCTGCTTCATCGTCATCATCATCATCTTCTTCTTCTTCTTGTTCTGCATCTTCCTCCCCAAGTATCTCCCTTTTCAGCTGCTTGTACTTCCTCTCGTTCTGGTGGAACTCAGGGTCAGGTTTGAAGACGTCAAGGGAAGTTTCTGGATCGATTTTGTCGTGGAAAGAGATCTCATGTGTCTCTTGCTGGTCTGGATCCAGAAGGAGGTCGAGTTGAGGACGAATCGCTGGACGACCAATAAAATTGGATCTCCGAAGAGTGACCAAAGACTCAATCAAACAGCGGGACCTATACTCCAAATCCCCTTCGTGTAGAATTTTGAGAAAGCTGTCGAAGATTAGGTTAAGGGCTCTCGGAGAGACTTCTCGAAGAGTCGCGCCACACTCTGTAACAAAGGCAACAGAAACCTCGACGGTGTCTCCGGTGGGCTCCACGAGAAGCATCAGGAGAAGCTCGAGAGCAACAGTCTCGCCAGCGACTCGCTGGTTCACGAGGTGCGCGAGGAATCTAACGACGGCTAACAAAAGAGGCTTGTCGTTGCGATCGTAAGCTCTTCGGATCTGCAGAACCAGTCTTCTCAACAACAGATGGCCGATCGAAGGGAATCTGGAGTTAACGACGGCGATTAAAGCAGCGATCACATCGGAGAAATTAGGAGAAGCAATCTGAGATTTCATACAGGATCTGCACAAAAGACCTCTTCCTCTAATGAGATTCTCCTCAAATAGTTCCAAAACCACATGATTCAGATTAGTGGCGTTTACCTTATTGACCAATCCATTGATTATTCTCCGAAGCTCATCCCATGATTCGCGCTCCACATCGCTCGTCTCCTCCTTCTTTTTCTTGAAGGCAGGAACATAGAGTCCTTCCATCTCTGTCTTTGAAATCGAGAGAGATGACAGGAAAATTCTTTAGGTTTTAGTCTGATTTCTATAGCTTTACTTCTTATTTATGGCAGATATATATACCGCCTCTCCTCTCTTAATCCCCTTGCAATTTAGAAACGGCCCATAAAAGCCCAACAATTTTTTAAAATTAATGCATTGTCTTCTTCCTTGTTTGCATATACCAGTCCCGGTCAGTGGTAGAAAGAAGCTACCGTGAACAGATCGATGAAAATCATCCCAACAGCCGAGAACCATCAAGATGTAAAACCATTATGGTGTTAAGATTCGAATGAGACTTGTTTAATGGCCACAAAGTCTTCATTCTCCTATTTCTCGACCATAAGCTCCTTTACCAACTTCATCTCCCAGCCTCTGCACTGCACTCAAAAGTCAAAAAACAACCTTGGAGTGACTACAGTTATATTTATTATAGACTCAATGATTTATGCAGACCAAGATCAATAAAACAATCAAATTTTCATGTTTGCCCGTCTCTGGTCGAAGAATTCCACTAAGATTGCAATTTCTTTTTTTGTTGTCTCGAGTCTTTGATTTGTGGAACCGGGATGACGTCACTTGTCGCGCCATCTCTTCTCCAAAATTATAAAACCGACGAAATTGACCATCTGTACTAGCGGAGGGATCTTATATAAAACCAATTTGATGATATATATATCCAACATGAGGCCAGGATCGTCAGTTTCTTCGGTTTTATATCATCAAATTAGCTTGTAAATAAGATCTATTCATTGAATAATCTTATAGCTATTCGGGTACCCGAATGCATGTATTGATGAAGATTTTTGGGGGCTTCAGTTGCAATGACACATTTTCTCATTTGCGAAAAAACTCAGAATACTGAAAGTCTGAAACTCATCTCCATCTTTGTTGCCCAATATGACATTTTATTTTGGGTATTCTAACCCCTACCTAACTCATCTGAGGTGTAAATCATTCTTTGGATTAATTACAGCTTTAACATTAACCCAAAAATAATGAAAAAAATCAATAAAAAATTCAGCGTGTAACGGAGAAAAGATCTCTCTTCTATCTAGCCTGGGAGTTGAGAATCTCCATCAATCAACTTATCTTTCTCAGATGATTTAGTTTCATCATCATCCTTCTCTTCCTCTGCAGAAATAAACTCAAGCTGTCTTGATTTGAAAACAGCTGTTCTTTTGGATCTTATCCGGTATGGAGGAGATAAATTGTAAGCGTTTGATCCATTATTTTGCTTCCCTTCACAACCAGGGCTCTCTGAACTATCATTATCAGTCACCTTTTGATCAACCTCTTTAGCTTCTTCATCTGTTTTCGCGGCATCGGTGTTATCCAAAACAACAACCTTGCGTCGTCTTTTCCTGAAAATAGAAGGTGTGTTTGGGAAAGTTCTAGCAGCTTCTCTCAGGAAAGATTCAGGACTCCTTGGAGCTAATCCGTTACTGTACTCTTTTCTACACGGCGGTGGAGTGAAGAAGCTAACTGGTGAGGCGCTTGGACTGCAACCATGTTCATACCCATACATACGCTGCTTATCCGCTTCTGACGCTAAGTAATACTCTATTTGAGGCTTGTAGTAAAGATGATAACCATTCTTTGTAACTTCACCATTCTCAGGCAATGGCTCTGGGTTAGCCAACTGAGGAGAACGAGCATACTCATTAACATCGGCCATTCGTGAAGCAGCTACTACTTCTGCAAGCGGAACAGAAGAGTTTAATTGGCCTTTTCGGTCTTCAGAGGGCTTGTTTATATCTGCAGTCCCTGAAGAGGTTTGCGCAACTGAATCAAAATCCCTTTTCTGAGAAGACGATGAACGTTTAGTCGCACTATCAGGAACATTGTTCTTTGCTACTGCTGGTGGTAAGCCACCAGTGGCTAAGTAGAATTCTGACTTCCTCTTCAATGAACTATTCCAGTGGTTCTTTATTGAATTGTCGGTTCTGCATCAAGTTTTTAAGCAGACAGTTTCATTAAACCCAGAAGCTAAGCCTTCTATAGAGTCCCAACTCCATTGAAGTATGCCAAGAAAAGTATATACCTGCCAGGTAAGACCTTAGCAATTTCAGCCCATTTGTTTCCGTGGACTAGATGAGCATTCATGAGAGCTAATTCTTCCTCAGAGGTCCAAGCATCCTTGTTAATACCAGGATTCAAATGGTTGTGCCACCTGCATACATATCAAAACACATTGAAGCTTCCAAAATAAATAGAAGAAGAATGCTTTGCTCATATAATTTATTTACCTTTCTCGACATTGCTTCCCAATTCGACCTGGTAAAGACCTTGCGATAACAGACCACTTTGCAGGGCCGAATGTTTCAACAAGTTCAATGATTTTATCATCCTCCTGGAAAACAAGATTTTTTAAGATCTCATATTTCACATAAAATTGAAAAGCCAAAAAAAAAAAAAAAATCAGAAACAGAATGAACCTCATGTGTCCAAGGTCCCTTAATAAGGTCCGGATTTAGAACTTTCTGCCACCGGTGCAAGCATTGAACTTCAGTTCTATCAGGGAAAAATTCAGCTGCAAAAATAAATTCACCGATTCAAACAACAAGAACACACTAACTGCTTAAAAAAGGGAAACAAACGTAAAAGAAGGTCTTTTTGCGAGGTGCTCAGCCTCAGGTGGTCAAGTTAATCAACGAGAGTAGCTCATAGAACTACATAGACACGAGTCGGAAACTAATAGATACTGTAAACAAGTAGGCATTTAGAAATATCAACAACTTCAGAAAAAAACTCCAACTCCGATATTCCAACCACAAATCTCTGGAATATGTTGTAACACTGACATTACTATTGTTACGAGAACTAGAATAAAAGGAAAAATACGAGTATTACCTATTTTCTTCCAGCTCTTCCCTTTAAAAGTGCCAACTGCTCGTCTCAATGTCTCATCCTGCAATAAGTAAGACAACTCTCATCTTGATTTTCGACCTACTGATCCATAATTTTTACTAGTCAAAGCAATCACTACTAACCTCTTCTGGAGTCCACCCACCTTTCGCCCGCCTTATAGGGCCACTCGTCCTCCTGCATAAGCATAACAAAAATTTATCTCCTATAAAAACTAAACATTACAAAAAGTCAAAAACCAGTTTGATAACGAGCTCAAGTGATTCATATTTTAAACGGATGCTGGAGAGGAAAAACTTCATGTACAATGTTAAATCATAAAAGTTATCAAGATTCGATACACAGAGAAAGAAGAAGAATTAAAACCAAAGTACCTATGAGTTGGAGATACTGTGGCGGGACTTGCAATTGCAGGTGATTTGAGGTAACTACTGGCACTGCCTTCAGATACAGAAGAGCACGAAGCAGCTGTTGATTGCTTATTTTCTATACACTGATCCTCCATTTTCACTTCACCTGTTCCTTCCTGAAGAATAAAGATCCATCCCAATGGAAAAAAAAATCCAGAATTCGATAAGAAAACAGAAAATCCACTATCGTAAAAGAACGTAGCAGACAGAACCCAGATCTCACAAATCGGGAATTCAGCAAAACAACACATCAGTCACAGCCATATAAAATTTTAGGGTTTATAACAATTCTAATCAAAGAAATCAATAAGAATCCTTATTTCAAGACGGTGGAATTCGCTTGGATTCAGACCTAAACAACCGTGAACTCAATTTCACTACAAGAAAACTATAATCTGATCACAAGAACAAAACCCTTAAATCAGATTCGGAGAAAACCAACCTCATCTGGAGAAGAAGCCGGTGGATTCAAACTGCAGCTCATCGAGATAGACAGAGGCACGAATTCGCCAGCAGAAGAACAAGGCAAAGAAGAAGAAGACGAAGGGAACGTTAACAAAAAAAACCAAAACTTTATTCGAAAAATACTTTGCCCGTTGAACCAGAGATAGATAGAGAGAGAAAGAGAAGACTTGGATCGAAACAAGAAAAAACATTAAAAAAGGGTTAAATTAGCTCTCTACTATTATAACGAATACTTCTTCAGCTGACGTCACCATTACTCGCCGTTTTTTTTACCATAAGTAACCCTATTCTCTGAACCAGCCGGTTTATTCTATCACGTAGTCAACCAGACCGAACCGATATTTCTCCATCAATTAAGAATAAGTTGAAACCGGTCGGCGAATTAAATGCTTAATTTATAGAAGATGTTAGTCTAAACCAGCTTTACGAATAGTTGGATGCTACTGATTTTTTCTCTGGTTTAAAGTAATATGATTAGATGAAAAAGAAAGGAGCATACCGAATTCTGGTTAAGTTGGTTCAGTAAACAGACTAATTGTCTTAGACCTATTAACGCCGTCAGTGGTTCTATTCTGGAAAATGGAAAGTCGGAAGGTAAAAGGTGATAACGGACGTTAACGGCAGAGAGTTAACCTCAGGAACAGAAGTTTGAACCTCAAACGGCACTATTAGCTGATCCGTTGACCATCGAACACGTATGCGATGCCAAGCTTTGTAGGTGAATCTGGACCGTCGGATTCGCTGTGTGATGAGTCATTTATCTATTGGGCTGCAAAATCGTCGGGACCTACGCAAAAAGTTAATTTTTGGTAATTTTGGAAAATCATCAATTATTTACGATTTTTTTTATTTATAGCTGAGCTAACTTGGGTTATATGTTACTGGTTATTAATTGTTATCACATAAATTAACCATAAACAATAAAAATAAATTTATTCAAATTAAACACATATAGATTTAACTGAATAATAAATTAAGTTATGTGTTAGTTAAATTAAATGGTCAATTGATAAAAATATATAACAAAATTTCTAATCTTTTCCTAAGTTTAAAAAAAAAAAAAAATTCAAACTTTTAGTAATATTGATAGTTGAGAAGACTTAACAGAATTTGACATATAGAAGTTTATGTAAAGATTCATTATTTAATTTGTTTTTTTCTTTCTAATCACTTTTACTTACACATATAAATTGATTCAGAACATATGGATTATTCTCAAATTATTTAGAAATAACCCTTGCAGCAACAAAGATTCTAATCCACTATTTAGCTAAACTTGTAACAAGAAGTGGGAGAGATGAGAAGCGAAGAAGAATAAGCAAGTAGAGTATTTTTTTGCTTTTTTAAAAATCTTTATTTGTTTCTGATAAGAACTAAAGAAACCATAAATTTGTATGGGTTCTCCTATATTAATGCACGTAAAATCAACTAGTGGCCAATACAATCCAAAAATCATAACCATCCTCTTCATACAATTTCTCGCCGTTTTGAAAATCTATGATCATGTCGTATAATTCTACATAGGCTTCTCCATCCTCTTCAGCGTCACCCTCGCCTTCATTTTCACCATTCTCATATTCATTGCTCCTCACGTCCTTCTTCTCTTCCTTCTTCTCCATGTCTGTCTCGATTTTTGATCTCTTGGGTGATTTCTCAGCTGGCTGAGAGAAGAAATTGTATAAAAATAGTCCCTGAAAGCGATGAGAACTAAGGAAACATACCAGTTCTGTCTGTGACGGTGACGGCGACGGAAGAAGGCGAAGCTGAGAAATTTCCCCTCCCACTGTAAAACAAAAGTTCGTGGGCTTTTTTTGGGATACAAACTGCAAAATAAATTGCTAAAGTCAAAAAAAAAAAAAGCTTCCTTCTTCGGGTTATCTCATATTCACGAGGTTAACCGATAAATTAGATCTGGTCCATATTAGCTATCGATAAACCAAAGACGGAAAGAAAACCAAAGTTCGTCATTTTTCTGCTTCGCTTTTGTTAAGACTTAAGAAGCACAGACAAGAAGACACAGGAATCAGGATACGACAAGAATAAAAATGAGTCTCCGAACAAAATTTTGAACCTGGTGAATTCCTTCTTGTGACATCTTTTGAATCCAAGAAGAACTGACTTTGAACAATAATAAGGTTCTCAAATAATCAAAGATAGACACTGCCATATCATAACACTAGATTCTTGACACTGAACTATATGAATCTTTTCTGAAATTTTGAAAAGTTGCAAGAAAAACAAAAGTATAAAATTTAGCTGCAAGTTCTCGCCTATGGTGCGGGTCCAAGTAGTTTCAGAGGTTCCTCTTTCTTCTCAGTGGCATTACGATTTGCTGCAGAAGCTCTGAGAGGAGGCTCAAAGAGCTTGCTTGCGACATCAGGAGGCAACGCATCTTCACCGGGAAGAACAAGAAGCCCTTTCTCTCTCAGAGAAGAAGGTTCATTGTAGCAAATGCTCCACAGTGAATCCACGAGCTGTCTCTCTTCCTTAACCGTTCCGAGGTCCTCTTGTGACATCTGGCTGATTCCTTTTATCCGTTCTTCCAGAAGCTGCCTCAGTTTCTCATCGCCTTTCTCTATGCTGCTACATCCACTTCCATCGTTTTTCTCTCTTGCAAGCTCAAGCAATCCACGAAGAGCGGCTTCTCTTGTCTCAGCATCGTCACTAGACGCGAGATGAATCATCACTCGGGGAAACCCAAGTCCAGTGGCGATACCGCGGTCTGAATCATCCTCTTGCAGTAGATATTGCAACAAGTTTAAGGCTTTCCTGAATTTAGAAAGAAAAAATACAACCATTCAAGAATCTTCCGAGGTTGGAAATCCACATAGGCCCTAAGGCATAAGAGCATTTGAGTGGATTACCTTTGGAATCTCACACTATCAGATGCCAAAGCTTCTCTTAAGCCAGCATAACCATTGGCAAGCTTGAAAGCCGTGACTCCCGGTTTATTATGGCGAATCAAAGCTACATAACATATACAAAAGGTAGAGTTTTTAGTAGATTATCACAAACAGAATATGACAAAATCACAGAAGGTTTTGCTCATCTCAATGTTTATTATAAAATATCAGAGCATGCTTACATGATATTGCGCCGAGAGCCTGAGTTCGAGCATGAATATCTGTGTCAGACGTGAAATTTGATAGCAATGACTCCAAACCATTGGCTTCCATAACTAATTCCTGACTTCGAGGATTGTTCTGAACTATTGTGCTTACGACATCAGCAGCTTTGGCCCGAATATTAGCATGAGAGTTTTTGAGGAACCCAAGAAGCGGAACCAAGCCTCCAATCGAATGAAGATCTACACAATAGTAAGTGACCAATTTTCAAATTGAGGTAACCACAACGGAAAAAAGGAGAAAACCAAGTTCCAAGTAAGAGATAGTTTACCATTAGCCATATCGATCGATTCAACGTGCTCCTGCAACTCATCCAGCAAATCTACCAGAATATTAAAACAAATTAGTACCCCATAAGGTTGCACAAGATAATCCAAGAAGAAAACTATGTGTTATGGCCGAATAAAGCACCTTCGATATCTTCAGGTGTTACTCCATGATCCACCAAAACCTGTTCAGGTGTTTGCATAACTAGTGTAATCTCCTTCATGCGTTTGACTACATCTACAGTCTGCGATTGCATAGCCTCCATAAACCATTTTCTATCCTCCTCGCTGTTTCAACAAACAACTCAATCAACAAAACAATCCACTATAGACACCAAACACAATATAAGCTATAACCTTTGACATCAAAGGTGGGTTCTCTTAAGCTTAATAGTGTTTCATCGAAATGTAGAGAGATGAACATAGGGGTGTAAGGAAAAACGAGAAAAAGAGGTAACATTTCACCTATATAAGCTGCAAAATTCGATAACTGCATCTAATCAAAACGATAAATTGAACGGATGTTGACAAGGAACCCTATTTTACACAGACCCAGATTTTAATTCACTCACAAGATTCATCTCCTCAAGTGAACGCCAAATCACAGCCACATATATCCAATCTCGGACAAACGACGAGACAGAACCTAAGAAACTAGAAAGTGAAGTCTGTACCTCAACTGCCGAGTTGGTCGAGTACCGTCGGCGTGAGAGAGACTCCATTTCAGCAATCCATCCCAATTTGGTCCGTCTTTCGCCATTGAAGAGCGCTTTCACCGAGAAAAACTTGAAACAGAAGAAAGAGAGAAGAAATTACAACAATCGAAATCCTTTGTTCTTGTGTGTTTGTAATAATTAATAAAGTGGAAGAGTCGGCTAATCGCTGGTTGGTTTTATAAAAGACCAGAGGTTATTCGCGAAGCTGCTACAACATTCTAAACAAATTTAAACCTCGTCGACCGAAAGCCGAAAAGCGAAGACGATGACGCGTCTTTACAGTTATTGGGCTTTAAGGCTCAAGGTCATATAATCCAGTATTTTTGGGCTTATATAGGCCCGTCACGTTGAACTATCAGGATGGGACCCACCTTATCCAATATCCACACAAACTGGAGATATCAAGAATCTCTCGGTTCGATCCAGATTCTAAAGCCTATATAGTTCAGATCACTTCTTCTATACCTTTGACTTTGAGGCTTTGACATGTGAACGTTACTTCCACTCCAATTGAATCAACTATTAAATATAAAAACCAGAAGATTATATCATACATATGATATGATCATGCAGCAATGTCTAATACAAAGTCGACGTGACAACAAATCAAATCACAACAGAATATCTTTCTCTTTCTTCCAATCTTCATCTCCCTCCGTTGCTCTCTCTTTCTTGCTGTTTCCTTTGTTCTGTCCTAAAATTCGCTGCTTGCTCTGTTTGGACTCTGATCTGAAACAGAGACAAAGAAGATGAAGGTTGAAGAGCAAGAAAGGGACATTTTGTTTCAGACAGATGACGAGGAATGCCAAGTCGATGTCTCCTATGATGATGATGACGATATCTCCACTCCATCTTCTCCATTATCCCGGAATGGTTCCGCTCCATGGCCTCAGAGTTATCGGTAGATATTAGCTCCTCTGTTTTTTTATATTCTAAAATAGAAAGAATTAATTTTAAGGCTTTGCAGTAATAAGGATTCTCCCTTTTCATGGATAATTCAGTCAATCTGTGGATATCTTGACCGGAGTCACACCTCCGACGATCAGTTTCATTCACCGGAGAAGTTCTCAGGCATCATTCACCAGCTCGATCGCTTCCTTATACAAGAGACGCCAAAACTCGATTCTAAATTCGTTTGCTTCTTCCACAAGCAAACAGCCGCTGCTCTCGGAAAAAGATGAGGTCTCAGGCAAATCATTCATTTCATCTCAGCTTAAGTTATCCATCACTGATCTCCCCTTCGCAGAACCAAATCTCTGCTCGTTTCCTCAATCCGTTCTCAACGGTAAGGCCTAATATCGGTATTGGTTATGTCTCAAAAAGTTTTTCTTTTTCACACATAACTTTAGATTTGGGCCTGAGGACACTTCAGGGCTTATGCATTCGATTCAGACGGTTATCATATTTTATCACCATTACAAACATGTTTCAATCTTCTGCAAACTTCTTATTTTAAGTGAACCTATTCTTGCGCAGGAATCAATATCCTATGTGGAGTAGCTCTACTCACAATGCCTTACGCAGTGAAAGAAGGAGGATGGCTCGGGCTTTTTATACTCTTCTTCTTTGGTATCATCACTTGCTACACCGGTATTCTCCTCAAGCGATGTCTTGATAGCTCTCCTGACCTCCATACCTATCCCGACATCGGTCAAGCTGCTTTTGGATTCACTGGCCGCCTCATTATCTCCGTACGTTATATGGAAATCATTTACATGTATACTTGAATTAAGATTCTTTCTAACATCTCCAAATCATTTTCTTTTTTTTTCTCTTGAGAGTTGCAGATACTTCTGTACATGGAGTTATACGCATGTTGTGTGGAATACATAATCATGATGAGTGATAACTTGTCGAGACTCTTTCCGAACATTTCGTTAAACATCGCTGGAGTATCTCTCGATTCTTCGCAGATCTTTGCCATAGCAATAACTTTTATTGTTCTTCCTACAGTTTGGCTTAAAGACCTTAGCTTACTCTCTTATCTCTCAGGTTCCATTTTATATATGTGGATCAGAAATCCTTTCAAATAATTTGAGATTTGATCATTCTCTAATTCATGTATCTCGTTCTTTTAGCCGGAGGAGTCTTCTCTTCCATCTTGCTGGTTCTTTGTCTCTTATGGGTCGGGTCGGTTGATGGAGTCGGGTTTCACTCAGGTGGACAAGCTCTGGATCTCAGTAACTTACCTGTCGCGATTGGGATTTTCGGGTTTGGGTTCAGTGGTCACGCGGTTTTCCCAAACATTTACTCTTCTATGAAAGATCCATCCAAGTTTCCTTTGGTGCTCCTCACTAGGTAAACCCTTTGCTTAAGGTTACTTGTAATGGAAGTAATAAATTGTATCTGGTCAAACTTTCATTTCTCCTTACTATATTTTTTTTTTCGCCAGTTTCGGTTTCTGCGTTTTTTTGTACATAGGCGTAGCGATTTGCGGCTACAGTATGTTTGGTGAGGCGATTCAATCTCAGTTTACGCTAAACATGCCACAACAATTCACGTCATCTAAAATCGCAGTTTGGACAGCGGTTAGAATTACTTGATAAACATAGTTTTGTTCCTCTACATATACTAAAATTTGATTACTAACTTTTCTCCCACTTCAGGTCTTTACACCGATGACTAAATACGCGTTATCTCTCACACCGATCGTGCTAAGCTTAGAAGAATTAATGCCGTCGTCAGAAAAGATGAGATCCAACGGAGTATCAATGTTTCTTAGAACGAGCTTAGTTCTCTCGACTTTGGTTGTCGCACTTGCATTCCCATTCTTCGGTAATACCCTAACTTCGTTTGCAAGAAACTGTTTTCAAAAACCAATCTTTATATTTGTTTGTTCTAATGATTAACTTTGCAGCGATCATGGGAGCTTTGATGGGATCTTTCCTCTCAATGCTTGTCGTAAGTCTTCGTTAATATTTTATCAGAGTTTCAGCTATTATATAGGCATATATCAAACATGTTATTAAGGATTCATATATATTCTGTTTTATTTATTGTGCAGGCTTTTATATTTCCATGTCTTTGTTATCTCAGTATCTTGAGGGGTAGATTGAGTAAGACACAAGTAAGATATTTTTTTTTGGTCATGCTCTATAAAGTGTTTATTCTCTTGATTCAATATTTGATTTGTCACATGATAGTTTAATTTGACTACTTTCGTAAATTATTTTGATTTTTGGCAGATGGGAATATGCGTCTTCATCATCATCTCTGGCATTGTAAGTGGTTGCTGCGGGACGTACTCCGCAATTGGAAGATTAGTAGGAGAATGGAGTTGAATGGGTACACTGATCTGATCATGAACAATGTAACAACATAAAAATGTGGAACACTAAAAAAAATGAAAGGGTGATTTTAATTATTAGAGTAATAAACTTTTATGAATTTTAAAACTGTAAAAAAGTCTTGTGAAACTGTAAAAGACTAATTTTAATAGATTAAGAACAAAGTTTTGTTTTTAACTAGTGATCTTCGGTTCCATGAATGAATTTAATTAAATATGGTTTATTTTTGGTCGCGTATTTATATATGGTTTAATTAGGTGTTTAGCTGGAATAAGTTAATTAAGAAAGAGATGAGAAAACAAGAGATTTTGGTTGGTATATAACAAAAAAAAAGGCGATAAAAAGGACGAAAATGACCGATAGTCTTTACATTGGGTTTTGATTAGAAAGCGTGTTGAGCAGAGACACGAAGTGACCGATAGTATGTATGCTGCGTTTTGATTAGAAAGCGTGTAGAGCCACATGTTTTTTCCTTGCGAAAAACCCAATATATAGACCGATAGTCATGACTTTCAACACATGTCTCCTAAAAACCAGTAGCGTGAAAAAACAGCAATCACGCGACACATGGTTAATTTATGTGGCTAATGGCGGCGAATCGAGATCGATTATTCTGTTTTTCATAGAGCGATCGATACTATTACTGCCACGAAATATCCAGTTGTCAAATGGCAACAACATAAGGGATACTACTGCCATAGAATGTGCACCATTGTCCATCACACGGTTAAATTGCAAAACATCGCTTCAAAAGCATGCTAATGATCAAGTTGATAGTTAGCTTAATTTCTTTTCGGAGTGATATGATTGTAGCCAGCGTCGATGTGAGAATTTGATGGCTCTAAGTTCAACTTTGTTGTTGACCCATTTCTAAGTTATCAAAGAACACAATACACATACCCCTACACATATTATAAAGATTATATATCATCATTTTGCTTGTAACCAAAACTCTAAAAATTTGATGGTTCACTTACTTATAGCCATGGTCGTCGCTAATTGTATAGCTGCATATTAAAAACTAACTCTTTTAACTAACTCTTCTCAAATTTTTTGAAAGCTTCGACCATAAAAAGTTGCCATCGAAATTCAAAATCAATATTTCGACAGTGTATGGCCGGATGAAAGATTTAATAAAATTATGATTTATTTTCAGAAAAAATCAGTTTTTAAACATATTGGATCAAATTCTATAATTTCTTTTTACTAATTGCAATACAACGTCTGACCTTATTATAAGATAATTTTTCAAATTTTAACTGGTTAATTACATATCTGAAACAAGGCATAGTTTAATTGCCTAAATAAACTAGGGGAATGTAAATAGGACCTTGATTGCAAAATAAAAAGTAAGAGGGGGAAATACGAAAAAAATAAGAACGAAGGGGTCACTTTGATTAGTTAAGGTGGGAGCTTCGAGTTAAAGACATTAGAGAGATCTCCAAAATCGTCGTCGACAACTTCAGACGTACTCCAAAAAACAACAACAATCGAGAAAGCATAGAAAATATAAACGAATTAAAATTAAAATCCACTCGCCGGAGACGCCGTCGTTTCGACGCCGGTGCTCCGTCTTAACCCTCCAAAGTTTTTCGTCGGAGGAAAGCGAAATGAAGCGGAAGGGAGTCGGGTTTTCTCTCCCCGTCACGGTGGTGATGTTGGTGATCGGTTTCATCTATTTCGCCACGGTTTTCACTTTCATTGACCGGTGGTTTAGCCTCACTTCCTCTCCCGGGATCGTGAACGCCGCCGTGTTCACCGCCTTGGCTCTGATGTGTATCTACAACTACTCCATCGCGATTTTCAGGGATCCGGGTCGGGTTCCACTCAATTACATGCCAGATGTCGAAGATCCCGAGAGTCCTGTCCACGAGATTAAGCGCAAGGTGACCTCTTTGTGCCTCCTTCTCTCCGGTAACTCGTTCTGGGTTCTTGAATTCTCGGTGCTGATTAGTCAATTCCGACTTTTCTCAGCACCTTTTTTGTTGTTGTTTCCCCCTTCACCAATAGGCTTTCCGATTATGGAAAAAATCTAATTTCTTTAAAGTGTTTTTCTCTCTCTCAGCATCTGGATAGTCCATGGTTTGTAGTCATTTTCTGTACATATCAATTCAATGTTTGGGCAATATAGATTCACCAGAATCGTGGTTCTTGGAGATTGTTGACTCCCTTAGAGATATTTTGTTCGGTTGGGGGAGAACTTTCAAGCTATCAGATTTAACTTTTATCTTTCGTGTTATCAGATTTTAAGCTAACTTCTAATTCAGACCTTAAAGGTTGAGACTTTGAGATTCCATATATGAGATATGTTTGGAGTTTTTTCAGTCCACTTATGAATTTTTGTCTCACTACTTACTTTGGTTACGTCATTTACAGGGAGGAGATTTGAGGTATTGCCAAAAGTGTTCACATTTCAAACCTCCGCGAGCTCATCATTGCCGAGTTTGCAAAAGATGTGTGCTCAGAATGGTATTCTCTACTGAACACTTATGTCTCATGCCAAACTGAACATCAAAATTGCCCAAACGCATGCGATATTTTGTTAAATCAGTCATATTTGATTTGAAGGACCACCATTGTATTTGGATCAACAACTGCGTAGGACACACTAACTACAAGGTCTTCTTCGTATTTGTTGTCTTTGCGGTGACTGCGTGTGTATATTCCCTGGTACATTTTGTAACTTCTGTTACTTCAATGTATATCTCTCTGTGACGCTTAGTATATGAGCCTTATATATATATTTGTTGGATTTTTAGGTTTTGCTTGTGGGAAGCCTTACTGTTGAACCTCAAGATGAAGACGAAGAGATGGGAAGCTATCTAAGAACTATATATGTAATGATTTATTTCGAAAACTACCAACAAATATCATTTTCCCTTGTAATGTTTATGGTTTTTTTCCTTTCTCAGGTGGTTTCAGCTTTTGTTCTTATCCCATTGAGCATCGCATTAGGTGTTCTTCTCGGGTGGCACATTTACCTCATTTTACAAAACAAAACGACCATCGAGGTTGTTCTTTTGTTTTTCATTTCTTCAATTGCTAAATTATGGATTTCCTTAACTCTAGTTAATTTTTCTCCTTCTGCTAATCAATTTTGCGGAAATTGAGCAGTACCACGAAGGGGTGAGAGCTATGTGGTTAGCAGAGAAAGGTGGGCAAGTCTATAAGCATCCATATGACATAGGCGCATATGAAAACCTAATCTTGGTAATAATTCTTATCTTCTTTAGATGGTCAGTATCAGTCAAAGGTTTATTCTTTGTTAAGTTTTAACTGTTTTTTCTTCAGATCTT
The DNA here is from genome assembly GCA_900406395.1 of Kernera saxatilis. Lineage (NCBI taxonomy): Eukaryota > Viridiplantae > Streptophyta > Magnoliopsida > Brassicales > Brassicaceae > Kernera > Kernera saxatilis. The sequence continues at coordinate 40,312 of OVAY01000338.1, forward strand.
GGGTCCGAACATACTTTCTTGGCTCTGCCCTACATCAAGGCATATCGGTTCTGGTCTGCGTTTCCGTACAGCGTTTGATTCAGTCCCTATTTCATCTGAAACAAAACCTTAGCCCTGACCCAGATCATATATTCCCAATTTTTGGTGAGTTCCATCGAAAAGGCAGCAGATTTTCAACTTCACAGCACTCTGGCTCGTCCTTTCGAGGCGTTTTAGCCGCCTCATCTGAAAACCAAGACTAGCCCGTAGTCAATAGTAGACGCTGCTTGACAAGGTTCTCAATCTCCCATCATTGTTAACTGGATCAATAACATCCGTTTGTGAAAATTATGGTGTCACTTAGGTAAGTTTTTTGTATTTCTCCCGTTTTTCTTTGGATTCCTCAAAAAGGAAAAGGAAGTTAGGTTGTGGATACAGAACTCAAAAGCTGATTATGCTTATACACACCACTTAACAGGTGAATAGACATCTTTGTAAGATAACTAAAGGCTTGCATAATTTCTTATCAGAATCAGACAGTTCTCAATATGTGTTTATATGCAGAATCATAGCTTGTTTAGCTCTTGAATTTCATTAGATACAAGCCAAAAGAGTTTTGTAAAAAATTTTGTGACCAGATTGAAAGAAGAAGACGAAGAAGATCAAAATCAGAGAGGAAGATCAAGCCCTTTTCCAACATCAACACCAATCATCTGAAGTATTCCTTTGTCCAGAATCTAGAAGGAAAAGAAAAGACATCTCTGATTAAGTTAATCTTGTCTATATATATTATATAACACTTCCATAACCATTGGAAACTCACCAGCTCAACAATGAAGGTTCCAATGAGACCAATCATGCAAGCTCTGGAGTTCCATATCTCAGCTGTGTATGTGAATCCCAGAAACGCTGGTTCAAACTTGGGTTCCACTTTTGGCACTATCATCTTCCCAACAACAACAAAAATTACACAGAAAGAGAAAAAAAAAACAGATTGAAACTTTAGATTTGAACTGTGGAGAGTGTTTAAGAGAGACTATATATTTACCCCTTGAGGGAGTTTTGCGGCGCGAACACGGAGAGACGGTTGTTTCCGATTGAACCAGAGAGTTCTTTGGCTCGGACAGTGACCATGAGCCGATAACTTCCGAGGAACAGGTAAGAAAGAGGACGACAATGGCGTCGGCGTGAGAAGCGAGCTCGCCATTTTCTTTATTTTCTTTTTGGCCAAGATAAAGATGAAGGATGAGTCTTGATTTTGTGGATGTGCTCCGTATTCAGCTGCATTTCGTTCGTACAAATTCTGCAACGTGTCATATTCTTTTCACCACAAAATGGATTCCGACACACTATGCGACTATGCGTATTGTACTTTAAATAATAAAATATAATAAAATATAATAAATAATTTAATACACGAACGAATCTAAATTCAAACGGAAAATAAAATAAAATTAATACACGAATATTAGTCCGAAAACGGCTCCACAAAATAGTGTTTCTATGAAAAGAAAGACTATCCAATCCAATTTTTGGCTTCTGAATTTTTTGATTTATGAAATGTAAAAGCGTACTATTTTTAAGCCTTTATTTAGGGCCCATGAGCTAATGGGCTCATCTCTGACGTCGTCGTTTTATCCCATACATAACATACATGGGGGGGGGGAGAAAGAGAGAGTTCTGCTTTGCTTTTCTTTGTTTGAGTTTGTATTTAATGGCGGTCGTCGTCTCCATCCACCGCGCTTATGGAACCTTCTTGAACTCTGAAAACCCTCATCCTCTTAAATTTCACCAGAAGTTCAATAATTCCCGCCTGAGATTTGATAATCATCCTAGGAAAACCAAGCATCAGCTCCGTTGCTTATCTGCGAAATCGACGCCTTCCAATCTAGACCCTGAACCTCCTCAAGGTCTCTCCTTCTCTATCTGAAATTTAGGTTCCTCTTAACTTGTGCGTTGCGACTAATTTGTTGGGTTCAGATGGGGAAGAGCTGGAGAGTGTTGGAGTCAAAGCAGCTTTAGCGATGCTGAGATTCTACAAGAGTAAAGAACCACATTTTCAAATTCCTCCTCTGTTCTGTAATTTGGGTTTTTATCTCTGCTAATGTAGTTTTCCGATGAAACAGGGGAGATATCACCGGTGTTACCTAGAAGCTGCCGTTACATTCCGACTTGCAGCGAGTACTCCATGGAAGCTTACAAGAAATATGGAGTTCTCAAAGGCACTGTTCTTACCACTTGGCGTCTCTGCCGCTGCAATCCTCTTGGTACTTTCCCTTTTCGTTTATTTTCTTCTTTCGATCAAATGAATTATCATTATCTGAGTATTTCGGACAGGTGGATCTGGATTCGATCCTCCAAGATGGTTTGGTGAGAGTAAGATCAAGCTCCAAGAAGGAGAAGAAGAAGATAACTATGGCGACGAGGATGACGATCAAAGAGAGATTTGAATAATAGAAAAAAAGAACAATAGAAGTTGTAAACTATTATTACTAGAGAAAGCAGGGAAAGCTAGCGGAGTTTGTTGTTACTACGAGAGAATAAGAATTACAACATTTGTTTACCAAAAGAGTTGGGTCTTTTGGAGCGGTGTATCCTCTTGAATTAAGTAGACAGAACTTGGAATTGCCATGGGTTGAATTGGATTGACTTGAAGTCGGTGTTATCTTCAGAGTTATCCGCAGCTTCCCGGTGTTCTGAGTATTTTCCGTTGAATTGGTAAACTTCAAGATCACCCCATGGTGTAGGAGTGACTTCTTCGGTTATGTCGAACCATTTTGGGGTAAAACTTTGGCCTTTCTCTTCGCGGGTTCTCTTTTCGGCTCTCTGTCTCTCTTCCATGCTTTATAGCAATGATGAGGGGGAAGAAGTAAAAGAATACCCATTTATTAGTTTCTCTTCAATTTCAGATCGTTAAAGGTCAAGTTTTGGTTACCATACCTGCTCTTCTCATAGCCGGATTTGGACATGTCGCCCATCTCAAGTGCGTATCGATCAGGGCGTAACCGTGAATCAGACGGCAACAGCTTTTTCGGGGCAGTGTCAAAGCTATTTATCTTGTGAGCAAAGTGTGTGTATTGGTATTTGTCATCCTTTGGAACATCAGCGAGTTTCCAGACCTATGAATAAAAGACAGCATTTGAATGTCATCAAACTGAGGTTTTTTGCAAAGAGAATTGAGTCGATGAGAGAGAGAGAGAGATTTAGCAAACCTCTTTCAGTTCAGTGCCCGGGAGAGGTTCACCTTCACTGTCACACTGCTGATAACTCATGGACTCGTTCCATTTACCGGTCATGAGTATCTTGGGCTCCTCAGAGGCGTTATAGACATATCCGTCCACTTCATATCGACCAGATCTGTTGAGACCATGAATACACATTTCTTCAGCTTTGAATGGCATAAAAACATGAAGATGATGTTGCAGTGAAGGGAACTTACCCGAACCAGCCACATGGTTGAAAGTAAAGCACGACTTTGTCACCGGTGGTCAGGTTGGTCATAATCATTTCCCCAGGAGAATCAACCCAAGTTCGTCCAAAGATTAGGTTGTGAACTTTAGTCAGAGGAGGTACCAAGTCAAGAACCACTCCATCTCTTTTAAGTGTCACCCGTGTCCTGCACCACAGATTCATCACATTTAAGGTTCAGGGTATTGTACAAATGAAGAATCTGAATTCAGTACATACAGTTGGAGCCCGTGCTGTGGTTTTGCAGAATTACCTTCCTACTGGGTAAACGTCAATGGAATTGCCCAGAAATTTTGTTTTCAGTTTTGAAGTACAATCATAAGTGAAATGCTCATTTTCCGCGTGACCAGCACTCATTGGCGGGTGATGGCTGACCTGAAAAAAAGACCATTGGTATCAACAATCTGGGAGAAGTTGGTATCTAGACAACTTAATAATGAGTCGTTGACAATTATTCAGGTTCTTAAAGAAATGGCTCTGACCTGTTCAGATATGAAGTTAACACCATTGTGATTAGCCATCTCATAAGTCTCACCAAGGATTGGATTGAACGGTTTCCAGGTACGTTGGAAAGCATAGTACACAGATATAGCCCATGATGCTGTTAAAGGTCCAATTCTTACGATTCAGCCACACAGGACAGATTCTGATCATAGCAGAAATCAAGGAAAGAAGAGAATTGCTTACAAGCATACACCATGCGCATATAAGGGTCCTCGGTTTTGTCTGCCATGTCTAGCAGATGCGAATATTCCATCAACTGTCAGAAACAGAGCACTTATTGTCGGCATCATCGGATTACAAAACTATCAGACAGGAACAAAACAGCAGATGTTTTCATTAGCACAAACCTCTGCCATTTTCTGGAGCATTGTCATTGGTTCAAAAATAATCACAGGAAGGGTCACCATTGATGTCACATCAGATCCTATGTACTTCTGCATCATCTTCCAATAACCATCCCGATCCTGAGAATTTGGGTAAAACATATGATTCTCAGATGATTATATCAACAGTTATGACAACAACAACGGGAACGCAGAACTATATATATATATATATACCTCTTGCTTCCATCTTCCTCTGCTTGCTTCCTCCGCAGCATCTTCTGTACTTCCTTCAGGATTAATAACTTCCAGTCCCTCATAGCCAACCAAACTGAGAAGCAAATCAAAACACAAAGAATCGTTAAGCTTATTTCACAAGAGATAAACTTTAAGCAGACCTCATTTTACAAGTGGATTAAAACTCTCCATCTGTGAATTTAACCTCTCATTTAAATATCAATTCGAAATGAGCAGGATTTGCAGAAATAAAAAAAATCTATGTTAAAAGAAGATCTGAATATAGGAGACACTAAATCCGAACAAGTTGATTAAAAAGGATTCGAGAAGCAAAAAGCAAAACCAATAGTTACCAGGATTCAAATTAAATTGATATAGCTTACGAATCTAGCAGAGTGGCAGATCCGGGTTTAACAAAGGGGATCTCAAAAACCTCACCCGTTAACTGATTTGGACATGGCCGATCCCAAATTGGTGATCGAGGAAGCAAGAGAAGCGAAGAAACCACTTCCGCCGCTGCCACCGGCATTTTTAGGATCGTTAGGAGCCATCTTTCCGCCGCTGATCCGCCCACTACCACCACACTAGGAGCTCCGGCAAAGAACAAATCAAGACAGAGAGAGAGAGACGCTCGTGGAAATCCAATGGGATTTGTTTATGAAGGAAGAAAAAAAGGCAAAGAGATTCCTCAATAATGGAAGACCAGCGATGGAGACGATGCAGAGGATTTAGGATCGTGTGCTGGTCTTCGTTGGCAATTCTTCAATTTTAACATGACAAACCGGTTCCATTTAAAATCTAATCCGAATCGGAGTGATTCGAAAAACTAAACCGAACCAACTCGGTTAAAATTGTTTTTTGTTGGTTCTCGCCTTATCATTATCGGTTTATCAGATCTGGTGGAAAATAGCAATTTTTTCTCCAAACCGGAACGTGGTTATGAGGTATTCGTCATTGATGGCGTCACACCAAGTATTCCCAATAGCTTTTTCAGAGTCATCACCATCGCAAATGGCTGGTTGAGTCAGATTCTTGTAAAAATTTAGTTGGTATTAGCTCTTAAATATACATGTTTAAGCTTATAATTTTATTTATCATCATCATGAGCGGAAGGGACCATGTAATAATTTACATATTATCAGGAAGATTTTAGAATCTTAGCGGTTCAAACGACATTACCAACTTATAGTACATATAGTTTGACTTGTATTAATTTTTTTTGTTTATTTTCGGTTATTATCATAAAGCGAACATAACTTTAGTTTAGATACAATATATTGTTAGAACACGTACGATTCAAATTAGAAAAAAAGAAACTCTTGAACAAAATTAATAACCGAAGCAAGGAAACAAATATATATCAACACAACAATGATAATGGTATAGCAATAATACATATACATGAATACCTTCAATACAATTCGAGTCACGACTCACGAATCCATTTATAATAGACGGATTCAAGAGTTTGATGTTTCAAGATTTTTTTTTTTATATCTTTTGATACATACAATGCAATCAATATATGATTGATCATTGAGAGATTATGCTGTCTTCTTCTCCACGCCGCTTTGGCCTAACCGGAGCTCAAGATCCAATCCTTCAATCTCACGACGATTACTCGAACTCGAACCATCTATGCTAACCTCCGTGACTTTTCCATCATCAGTTATATCAAGCTTGCTTTCTTGAACACAAAACCCTAATTTCTGACCAGGGCTTATATTTTTGTCCACATCTTGACCTTGATCATCATCATCATCACATACCAAGGCTTGTTGTTGTTGTTGTTGTTCATTAAGGTCTAGAGAGACAACTTCTGATGAATCACTCTCGGCGACAACATCATTCTTATTATCTTCCATAAGCTTTTGTCTGAGATTAGCTCTGTCTCTTCTGTGGATGTTCATATGCCCTCCTAGTGCTTGAGCATTCGAGAAGCCCCTTATGCAGAAACTGCATATGTAAGATCTTGACTGATTCAGAGAATTATCAACGCTTTGATGACTGTTTTTCGATATGCGATCGGAATAATCATCCGGGTTTTTAGGGTTTTTTATGTTTTCCATAGAAGTTTTCGATTTCTTCCGTAGAATAAAGAAAAAGATGATCACAGATAGTGAAAATTTAGCATTAAGAGAAAGAAGAATCGAAGAGAGTGTATTTCGTCAAGAAATGAAATGGTCAACTCGAGCTTCTTTATTTGTTTATTTGGGAGATTAATTATTAATCAACACTTCTAATCAAAATCTACCGTTCCAAGACGACAAAACAAGAAGTGAAAACAATTGTTTCTTTGTCATTACATGAATAATTTATTCTTTGATAAAAAGAAATAGCAAACATAAAATAATGGATAAAAGAAAATAAAATAACACTTCTGGGAAAACATTGTCGCAACTAACACTCCGAACACAAAATGTTCAAGTCTAACAAAATGTTTTAGCCAAAACATTGTCGCAACTAACACTCCGAACATAGAAGATGTACTTCTATCTCGGTTTAAAAAGTTGAAACGGCCGTACAACATTACCCAACATGTTTTCATGTAAATATATGGACTCATGGATATGCATATTTAACTATTTGTACTTCTTTTAAGATCGATGTAATTAGTTGTATATGGTCGCTTAAGTAAAATGTACAACGCATAGTCGAAAAATATTACTCTGTGTTAACCAGTTATATCACAATTACAAAGATCAGCAGCCTTCCAACTTTAGCAAAACAACACAATTAAAACTTTAATGTATTTGATCATTTCAATTTATCTAAAGTAAACTTGATTATTATTGTTTTTATTTTATTTTTTACTCTCGATTAGTTTTATATACACAAAATAACAGATACGCAGTTGACAAAACAAATGGTCCAACGAAGCATTTTGGCGTTTTCTTTTTGTCCTTGCACAATTAGTAGTTTAATACACAACACTAGCTTTGCTTTTGTCATTATTTTAACATGTGCATTTCCTGAAATTATCAACAATTACTCCAGTATTGGACATCTATGAAGAGTGATAAATAAACAAAATCATTAAAATATTCACATTAATTGATTGACTCGTTTTTAAAGCAAGATTCAGAGTAACTTTGGATTTCTATGTACACCAAATTTAATTTATAACTTAGACTGAGCAAGAATCAAATCCTGGATAAATCATAATCCACTATTTTAGAGCTCGAATATTTGCTTGGGTCTTTATTTATATGTTATAATAGACTAAGGGGGTGTTATTCAATCATGTATTTTGATAGAATTTAAATATAAGCACAATTCACTGTTATTCAATCATTGATTCTAAATTCTTCATTAAAATCTAGTGTTATTGAATATGATATTTATAAATCATGTTTCATAAGATTTTAAAGTTTGATATTATTCAATAAAGATTTTAAAATCTTTTATTAATATCTAGTGTTATTCAACATTTAAAGATTTTAAAAAATTTTCTATAATTAATTCATTTGAAATGACTTGCTTTTGGAGTTGCATTAGTAAATGAGTGGAAACAAAATCCAAGGAATACTGCAGAGATTTTAAAATCTACATAAATAAATTCTATCAAAACTTAAAATCTATACATATGAATTCTATCAAAATTTAAATCTTGATGATTATAAAGCATAGAAAATTGACTTTAAATCATTGATCCAATAACACCCCCTAATAGTGTGTTTTCTAAAACCACAATATCTAATGTTTTAAGTGTGTATATATATATATATATATATTGTAAACTCAAACGCGAGTATAGTTTTTTTTTTATGTTTGAATTTTACATTTAAAATTTATAAAAATATTGAAGAGATAAATAAAAAGTGTACTATTTAAAAATATATATATTAGAAAATATAAATGCAAACACATCAATTTGTGTACGAAACAATCAAAATATTAGTCACTAAAAGCAATTTGTGAATCCTTATAGTATTAATAAATTTTGTTTCTTAATAAAAACTATAATTTGAAACCAAAATAAATAAATAAAACTACTGTGAGTTTACGTCAGAATGGCAAAATTTTGAGAATAAAAACATTCAGTTAGTACTAACTTTTTAATCTTATATCTTTCGTAGAATCAATGTTACAATAGAATATAATGGTTATTCTTTGCATAAGAATAGTATTATTACGGTGGATATTGATCGAAAAGCTATGCTTTCTTGTAATGAGTCACCTATAACTGAAAATGAATAAACACAGTTATATTAATTGAGTCCAAACATATTTGTCAAAGGCAAATATATTGTTACTGTTATCATCTTGTCACCAAAATGCCAAATGACAAGTCCAAACATATTTGTCAAAGGCAATGAACGACCCTTGGCCTTTAGCAATAGATAAAACTATGTCGTGATTATTTGCGTATGGTTATAGACTAGCTAAAAATGAATATATTAGTTAAGAGTTACATGCTTTAAGTATAAATATAAAAATTATATCTCACTGATTCAAAGAGACACAAGAGTCGTGTTATAGACTAATTAATCAGACAATTCTATAGTTAATTGTAATCAATTAACCGTAGCCATCGAACATTCGTGTAAAGAGTCATTAATTGAAATTTTTTAATTAGGAAACATTAAATAGTCCTTTAACAAAAAAAAAAAAACATTAAATACTACTTCCTCTCTTCCATTACATATATTTTTTTAGTTAAAATCACGAAATTTAAAAATTACATAAATTCTAATTTTGTTGTTTAACATCATTAACAAATATATCGCAAAATATAAACAATTATAAAATATTAAGTTATACTCAATTTTACATAGAAACTTTAAAATACTAATAAAACCAAACGAATAAAACATCTTATAAGACTTATATAATAAAACGAGTGGAATATGAAATAATCACACAAGTCACCCAATTGATGCAACTAGTATAGCATGTGCTACTTATTACCGTTGCTTGTTTTAACAACTTAATATTCTGACTTTCCTTGAGTAATATTGTAGGAAAAAGAGATTTATGATATATATAACCAAGTTATGTTAGTATTCTCGGTGAACCTTACTTTATCCATTTAAATTGAAAACCAAATACAAATTAGAAGTCTAGCTAGTGGTTTGTCATATATCACACATGTTAACTTTAAATTGAGATAAATATTGGAGCACTCCTTAACCACCATTAAGTTACAAAACTACTGCTATATGTGGAACTAATCTGAACTTTAAGTCACATATCCGCTATTTAAAACGACGTGTTAGTATTATTTTGTTGGTTGAAATGAGTGATCTAATCTCACAATAAAAATTTCAATTTTTATGACAGCTGGTCCTGATATTATTTTGAATTAGAAGAATATTTGAAAAGCAATATGGTAGTTAAGTACATTCATTGCTACGTTATATGCATGGTACGGACAAAATCTATAGTGTTTATTATATATAATGCTAGTTTTTGGTTGGCAATTAAATAAAATACTTTGGGGGCTATTTGTTATATACTTATATATGATTAACACGGAGAAATGACTAGCATCTCGTACTTGTTAATGACTCTTATCATCTCATACAACATTTGCAATAAGTTTATTATTATTATTTTTTTCTAAATTTTGGTTTTGCTACTTTATTTTTCGACTACACATTCTCGAAGCAGGTTAGGCATTTCGGCAGAAAAAAAATTAGGATCTGAACTCGCACCAACGATCATTGGAGGCAGCCCTAGCCGTGGAAGAACCAAACCCCAAATTTCTTCCGCGAATTGACAGTATAGAAGGATATGATCACATTTTATCTATTTTGAAGTGTAGAATTAAACCCCAAATTTCTTCCGCAAATCTTTGTCTCCATTTAAAAGTTTAATAAAATCGTTTAGAAAAAAATATTATGTAACTATCTATGAATAAATATCCGATATTCTGATCACACTAAAGATAACCGATTTCAAGAAGAAAAATAGGGTTTGGCACATCTGTTTTCAATAGCTAACCTTTTTTGTACCAATTTTACAATATAAACTAACGACATGCTTTTTTTTTATTAACAGTTTTCATTTTTTTTTTTACAAAGGATACATTTTTTTTTTTGAGAAAGACGAAGGATACATTGAGCGATGAAAACCAGTCCTTACAAAATGTTCAACTAACAAACAGGAGTTACTTTTAAAGTAACAAATAGGATGTTGAAACACGAGAGCACCTGTTCGTAAAATGTGTCTTTGCATCGGAAATTTGGTCACTGATCTTCTCGAGGATCGACCGTAACAGAAGGTTTCTATGTTCCTGGTCAGAACTCTTATCGTGGATTAGGAGATCCTCTTTGGAAGCTCCAGTCATTCTCAGAAAGCTAGCAGCCCAAGCTGCGATCTTCCATATTTGGAAACAGAGGAACAACGTTCTGCACAACAATCACAGCATCTCCGCAATCAACATCTTCTCATCTATCGACCGAGAACTCAAGAACTCGATCACTTCTCGAAGACACAAGAGACATTATGCCAATATAATGCCTCTTTGGCTGCGATAATGACTACCAAGCCTTGTCCCAGCTTCTATTGTTACCTTGTTTTTTAACTTTTTTTGCCAAGGTCACTATCTGTAATAGGTTGCTACTATTGTAAAAACCTGATTATTCATCTAATGATATTTACAGTTTAGCAAAAAAAAAAAAAAACAAATAGGCCTTAGATTAACCAAAGGTTTTCGATTTTTTTTTGGTAAACTAATAACGACTTATGATATGATCGAGTTACTTTTAAATGTTTGTATCCTAAGGTATTAGTATCATATATCTATAAAAATATATTTTTGAAAAACACAACATCTTTTATACGTATTACCAGCTCAGCTCCCAAATATTCATATTCGAAAACATTAAAATATTAAGGCAGTGACTCAGCTTCCAATTTTTTTTTTTTTTTTTTTTTAACGCTTCCAGTTTTTTTTTTTTTTTTTGAGGNACGCTTCCAGTTTTTTTTTGTTTGTTTGAGGAGAAACGCTTCCAATATTTTTCATTGTAGTTTTTTTTTCCGGCGTTATATGGGGGTATCATCATCTCTAGCCCCCATGACTGCTAATTTATCCGATCACAAAACGGGATTTAGCAAGACTTTTTCGGTCAGAAAAAACTCGTAAATTTAAGTATTATACGTAGATCTTAAATTGTTAATTGTAAATATAAACAACAAATGAAAAACGGAAGGACACGATTGGATTTTGCAAAATACCAGATGAAAAGGTAAAAACTTAAGTAAATTAAATGCAACTGCAAAAATTATGTTTGAAATAATTGAGGTCTAATAAAATTGTGATCCATAGCTTGTCTATCAAAAATCCTCAAGGTTGTGATGACCAGATTGGTCATTTACAGACCTGAATTGAGTATGTCTCCTTTCCTTGTATCAAATGTAAAGGCCAAATGTATCAAATTGTACATGTGGTTGTTTCAAATGTTAGTTTTTCAGTTTGTGTTTACAATTAACAAAATTTTGTTTAAAACATCTATGTGGTTTTGTTTAGAAAACAATCATATGCATGTACGTACACATTGTATGTACATATACGTACGAATATGGATATACATATTTTGTATGTGGAGAATATTCGGCTTAAGTATATATAGTAATGTATAATGATGTTAAAACTTAAAAAAAAAAAAAAAAAAAAAAAAAAAAAAAAAAAAAAAAACTAACCTCTTCAGTAATCGCGGCTCCGTATACGTATTGTAAGTAAGGAAGAGGTAATCCGCATCCCGAGGATTAAAAGCTATACTAACACACATACATGCCTACGCATATTTTTGCGTAAATTAAACTTTAAACCTCAGGATGCAGATTACCCGGTCCTCACCAATACTCACCTTCTGTAGAATCATTTATCCTTAATTAGCTTCTTTCATTTGCTTCTGTCTTGTAAGATCTCGTTTTTGGATTTTTTGTTTTTATGGTTTATGGTTTGTTAGTGTTGGTTTTGTTTTAGTTGGTGATAAGTTACGAGGAAAGTGTGAGAATTTATAAGTCTCGTGAGGCTAAATAGTAATGAAGAAGATGCTTATTCGAAAGGTTTAATGCTATGAGAACATATGCTCTAATGTTCATGTTTTATTGTGCATTATTATGTCTTAGATTTTTGTTCTATGATAAAATGTTAGAGCTATAATCTATGCGATCGATGTAGAATTTCTACTGTAGCGTTATTTAAGAGAATAGTTATATTCACTCACATTTATTTTGAGGCATGCTTTACAACGTGAATGATGTGTGGTGTTAAAGTTTGGTTACGGAACGAAGTCTTACCAACCAATACGAAAGTTATAAATTACAATTACTTAATTAATTGCATACGTGGATATAATTTGCTTTAACAATTTTTGGGTCAACATTATTTAAAACGAAATCTCTATATAGGGCGAATTTTGTTGTATACAAAAGAAATTAAGAAGCAAATAGGTAGATGGGAGGCGGATGAAACTTATTAAAAATCATAAGTTTTGAACTCAAAAAACCAATTACAACAAATAGATTAGCTTATGTATCTTATATATTAATTATTTTAAGCTCCTTCTTATTTCTAACAGAACTCCGGATCTGACTTCATACTAGTTTATAGACTGGCAAACTATTTTGTATATATTGTAATTAAAAATCCGCTTTTGATGTCGACCAATCTCTCGAAACCACAAATTACAACCACTTCATTCGCATAGAGTGTTTTCTGCGTAAGCACTAGGCATATAAAGCGTGAAAAGTAAAAGCAGGGAGTGTGAGACATCAAATCATTAGAGAAATATTATTTGTTCTCTATGAACCAATGATGGGAACTTAGGATTATGCTTTTTTATAGACAAATGATATTCGACTTCTTTTGACTGCCTTTTCTTGGTTATTCTTATTGTGTTTTGTATACCAAAGAGATCTTCCCACGGATCATTATTTGAACCGATTCTCTTCACAATTATTGAGTTATTTAGTCCGGTAGTACATAAATAGGGAAAACTTTTTGTTTTGGGTTTTAGTGTTAATATTAGCTCCAGGAATTAGGATAATGTATTGTTTGCCAGTGCATGGCATGCATATATAATAGATTCATAATATCAACAATAACAAATAGTTTTCAAGGTGGAAATTTCCATCGAATTTTTCTAAGCAATAGAAAACTTCCAACGGCTACATTCAGCTTTTCCAAGTGTTGATATATTTGATTAACTTATGTTTTAATTAGGGTTAGAGATGGTATGTATTTCAAGTATTAATAAATTTTGTCTTATCAGCAACGGGAAAAGACTAATTTACTTTGTTCTGGTCTCTGACCTAAAGAAACTATAGGTCTAAAGTCCAAAACTCTTCGGGTTATTGAAAAAGTATAAATAAATCAGTCTTTTAGATATTAGCGAGGATTATTAGTTGTTCTTAAATAATTTTATAAACCCTGAGGTTTTCTTCAAAGTAATTGTATATATCTCTCACTCTCACTTGAGAATCAAAAATTCGATAGCGAGAACAAAGTTATGCTCATCTTAATCACCCTAAGAAAACAAACTTTTTTTGTGCAATATCACTAAAACCATATGGGAGGGATTGGCCCTTAATTTGCGCTTTCAATCAACCTCGCTGAAGTCTGAACTGGGATCGACTCACGGATGATCAACTTTCCTTAATTTGCCGGGTCAAAACTGCATCCAACTCTCTTACTTCTTGCTTGATAACGCGATATGTGAATTATGGTCTTTGGAGGGAAATGAACGAAAATGCTCCACTCAAATTCGCATCTGTCCACAGCTTTCCTCAGCCCCATCGAACTGACAATCAAGAATCGTGCTTCTTCTTTGAGACAACACCATCTCGATACTTCAAGTAACGATCTTCAACTCCATCATCGACTAAGCCTACGGACCCGAATCTACTTGGTTCAATTTTATTCCATCGGGCTTATTTCAATTTCAATTCTATCTAGAGTGGGGATTTGTAACAAAACAGTTGGGCTATTCTTTCTCCCTTTTAATTTAATCGAAATCTTTATAAGAACAACGAAAAAGGAAAAAAAAAATCACGAAATCTATAATAGAATACAAAACAAAGAGGAAGCTAGTTCCCGACCACCTTCGTCTTTGCCTAGAGACAAAGAAGCTTCACTTGCTCCTTTAATCAAAACACATCTCAGACAAACTTTACATATAAACACATCATAGATCTCGCTGTCTTTGTTAATTTAGTTATATAAGAAACTTTACTAGCTTTTATTACGTACATCTAATATATATTCCTACTAATAACATCTAGTAAAATTTCTTATACGGTAGAAGTAATTTGTAATTTGCTTATATAAGAAAATTTACTAGGTTTAAACTTTCCTACTAGGTACATCTATATAATTTCCTAATAATTACGTACATCTAGGTTTAATTTTCCTACTAATTACACAAACATAATCTCGCTAGGTTTAGTTTATGTATTACATCTATTGGTTCGATCAGCTGTTCATTCATGTCAGTTGTAAATCATCTTACTATTTTTTTTATATATATGGCTTTAACTTTGAAACTTGTTGTATGAAAAAAGTATATACCTTAAAAATAGTCTTTTGGAAGAAAAAAATATTATAAAGATTAAGTTCTGAGAGTTTGTTTTGAATGTAATCGCGTACAGTCTTAAAATTTGATTGGATATAAAAGCTACTTGGAGAATATATAAATTTTCTCACACCCCTTTAAAAATGTTCTTCTTTAAGCTCAACTACATAAAACTGAATCCAGTGTCTATTTTTTTATATACTCTATTGTACCTTTAAATTCCAAATTTTAATTTAATTTCAAAACTTTAAAATTTTGGTTCTTATTTTTATAAATAATAGTAAGATGAGATTCTAAAACTGTTTTAGAAATTTTTCAGAATTCCTTTGATGATTGAGCATGTATATATTAAGTACATCGTACATACATACCAATATATACAATGTAGACTTTGTGGAATGAATTGTTAATTTTTTTTAATATTCTAAATTTTATTTCACGTGTACACCCATATGATTCCTCCGGCCAACCCGACAGCTCCATTGAAGAACACAAACATAATTAATTTCTTCAATAAAAAACTTACACAAAAATCATTTTCCTGGCGAAATTTTAAGTTTCATCTACCCGATTTTCCCGGACACCAAACACTCGGAAATTTCCATATGACACCACACGATCTCTCTAACGATTAAAATAAAAACAAATTTGCTTAAAAAGACTAAGAAAATTCTAATTCTAAATAGAATTTATTTACCTATAAATAACTCCATTAGCACAATCATCTCCAAGACTCCAAGTAAGCCAAGGAAGAAGAGAAAACAGAGATATTAATCAACCAAATCCTAAAATGCCAGCAAAACTTATAGTCGTATGCTTCTTGCTAACGTCCACCTTGGCTATGGTCGCAGCATCATCAGAAGCTAAGCCTCCGGCAGCAAGGAAACTCGGTGGGCACGACTGGCCAAGAGCGGAGGCAGAAACACCGGAGGTTTCACATTTGGATGAGACTGTACGGCGGGGCTACCACCATTCTACGGTGGATAGATCGGTCGCCGGCGGTGGAGTTATTCTAGGCGGTTTAGCGACTACGTTTCTTGTGGTGGTGTTTTGTTATATAAGGGCCACGGGGAAACACAAACCCAATTATGATGAGAAGGAGACTGAGACTCCCAAGGTTTTAGTTTAATTTTGTTTTGTCAATAGTTTCTTTTTTTGCATATGTTTGTATATTTTTTCATTTATAAAAAAAAGTTTTGTGATATAAAGTTGATTTCTTTTTATCTTCTTCGTAATTAGTAATATAAGTTGAGGTGAATCTCCTCATATTTGTATTTCTCTGTTTTTTTTTTATATCAAATCTAATTCAGGTTTTGTTATTGGTAATGTTAGCTAACTAAAAGAAATCATGTGATATATGTAATGTATTAATTTTGTACGTACCTTTATATGTTACAACTGTTTGACAGCTAAACAATCGTAAACCGATTGTTTTCTTCTTCTGTTTGCTTTGAGCATTTGAATTTTTAAAACAATATGCTTCCCCCCATGGATATAATTATGTACAAACATTAACATAGATATACGCAAATATATATATTATCAAATCGATATACCAGTGTTGATTCAAGACTGAAGCTATAAAACTAATAGCCGAAAAAACTGAAGAAAAACCAAACCGTAATCCAATTTTTTTCCATCTTAAAATCAAATTAAAACGCAAATTCAAGCATCAATTCAAATATAAACTTTGTAAAACAATGATGTGAACTTCATATTTGAAATCTTCTAGAAATTTGATATTTTTCGTGAATTATGTGAAGAAGTGAACTATATTTTCTAATAAAACAATTCAATGTGTCAAAGCTTATATAACTTGGAGAAACAAAGCTTATCGAACCAAAACAGTGGCCAACTTCGGTAGTAGGTTTCAGTCCAATTCGGTTTCATATAGCTTAATCAAATTGGGTATCCTAGTTTAGTTTGAGGCTTTGGGTCTATCTCAGGGAATTTGAAGTTAAAGATGTTACCTTTAGTTCACTATTTATCGCTATTGGGCCTAGAGATGATGGCCTCTTTTTAAAAATCCAGTTAGAAAACACCCATTTCTGCTGTGAACGTAATTGCTTACGTAATCACTAAGAACTAATCATAAATGTAAAGATTCCAAAACAAAACTTAACATGAAAGTATTGAATCCGTCAAAAGCTGACGGTATCACTGATGTAACGATCACACAAAATATTAGTTGGTCAAAAACTAATTATTAGTTTATAAAATGACCAACACAAAATATTATAGTTGGTCAAAAATTAATTATTAGTTGGTCAAAATGAAGAACTAATATTTTCTTTATTATTATTTTCATTTTTTTGGCATTATCGTTATTAATTATCATGACCAATAATTCTTAATACATGCATTTAACCAAATCCAAAGTGATATAAATAGCTGGCTCATGCACCTCCATTTCTCAAGAGAACACACAAACAAATAAGAAACCCAAACCAAGTTATAATTTTCTAAACCGGACAGATGAACCAAGAAGAGCAAGTTAAGCTTTTGGGGTTATGGGGAAGTCCTTTTAGCAAAAGAGTAGAGATGGTCCTTAAACTTAAGGGCATACCTTATGAATACATTGAAGAAGATGTCTATGGTAACAAGAGCCCTCTGCTTCTCAAGTACAACCCTATCCACAAGAAAGTCCCTGTCCTCATCCACGGTGGCAGATCCATATCTGAATCTCTGGTTATTGTCGAATACATCGAAGATACGTGGAGTTCAAGCTACCCGATGTTGCCTCAAGATCCTTATGAACGTTCCATGGCCCGTTTTTGGGCTAAGTATGTGGATGAGAAGGTACATAGATATGCTGGTCTTAATACAAAAAAAGCTATTAGATATCTAAGATTTATACTGTGAAAACATTCATTCTTTAAACATCAAAATATGCATTTGATATCAAGAACACATGCGTTGATCAAGATGCATGTTTAAAAAGCACTGTATACAATATTAAATCATATAACTTGTGTTTTTTTTGGGGGATTTTAACTGCTAAATGCATTCTCAAATTAAAACTTAGTTGTACAGAAGACTTTTTGACCTTATGGTCTAGTTACAAGTCATGATCAATATGTATAACTTATATTGTTCTTCCGGTTTTTCAGGTAATGTTAACATTGTGGAAGGCTTGTTGGGGACCGGAAAGCGAAAGCGAAAAGATTGTGGAAGAAGCTTATGAGGGTTTAAAATGCCTTGAAAAAGAGCTTGGAGATAGACAATTTTTCGGAGGAGAGACAATTGGATTTGTCGATATAGCGGCTGATTTCATAGGATATTGGTTAGGGATCGTCCAAGAAGCTTCAGGTGTGACGATCATTGACCGCAGAGAAGTTTCCAAGACTTCAACGTTGGTCGGAAGATTTCGTTGGTAATGATGTTATTAAGGAAGTCTTGCCGCCTAAGCAGAAGCTCGTGGCTCTTTTCAAAGCCCAATTTGGAAACGCTACATCTAAGTAAACGTAATTAGGCCCTCTTAAACCTTACCCAATAAGAAAAAGAAAAAAGAAAAGGACTGATGCTTGCTTACGAAAAATGAATATGTTTTTTTTTTTGGTATCAAAATGAACATGTTATATCTTGAATTGGAAAGTATTATCTACATGCAGCAGTATGTATGTGACATGTCGTCTTTGTTTTTCTTTTGGTGTCTTCTATGAAAGTTTGAATTAAGTATTGTATCATTTACTGTTTTAAGTCCGAAAATAAATTGGCACTATTTTCCAGGTTCATTAAATTAGATGCCCCAAATAATAATTGACCAAATTTTGGTTGTGGCTAAACCGTAAAATCAGTGCCCTGTTCAGATTTTTTTTGTTACCCTTAACTTAAAATAATTTACATTAGTTGATCTAAAAAAAAACTATTTTGTCAATGTCTCCACTCCGCTCCAATGGTCTTAAAAAAGCCAATCTTTAGGCCCGTGATAAAATAAACAAAATGTCTCACACACGATAAAAATTAATTATACGTAGTATAAATCAAGCTGATTGTAACACTAGATTAATTAATTGGATTATCCAAATTGTGTTGAATGACGTGGTTGATAAATAAAGGAAGCTATACAGTATACTAGTATATTTATTACTGGCGATTAAATCGGATCTGTGACTACATAAAACATGGTAACTCATAGTAACTCATGCGACTATTATTTTTTTATTAAAAATTTAAAAGAATTTATTATGCCTACTTACTTGCCAGTTCCCAGTGCCACGACCCACGACTCCTATTATTAATTTTTTTTTCCAAAACTAAAGGCAAAATCATTAGTATTATAGTACATGTAGTGGACATATAATAATAATAGGAGTCGTTAATGTAAGACATTAACACTTATCTCATCTACAATTTTTTTCAATATCTTCTTGTAATACTCAAAAGATTGGATCTACAATCTGACGAATGAAATAAAGAAAAGCGTACGTTGCTCCATTAATTATATCCTTGCTATTGTTGATGATTTTCGGTACAGATTCATTATAGATCTTTATCAAAAAAAATGTATATATGTAATATCAATTATGTAATTAGTACTGCAGTCACCGAGAGGGAGGGTGTTGCCAACGATTTAATATTAATGTCTATTACTTTGACTTAATAAACAAAACTATAATATTTAACATTCTGAAATAAATGATGGTGATTGGTGTTTTTTTAATGATTTTGCAAAGCGATCAACTGATTTACTTAGGCAAAAAACCAAACGCTTACACGACCGAAAAAATAATGAATTGAGAAGATAACGAGAAAATAAATCGGAGCTAGCGAAAAAAAAAAAATATCTAAAATAAAAATTTATATTTTAATCTCACCGTTTCATGGGCTTATTGTTATTAAATGGATTCTATATTAAGAGGAAAAAAAGTTATACAAATGATCCGGCCCAGACCACAAGTTTAATTGTTTAGTCCATTAGAAATTACTACCCAAGTGGCCCGATACTGGAAATGGAGCTGAGTGAACTTCAGGAAACCCAAGGTTCGTCGAGGAAGATGAGAGGAGAGAAATCACTTGGTACGAACCAGTTGTTAATTTCCATTGGTTAGACCACTCTTTGATTTGAATGAGCTGGTTCAAGATTTGGTTTCTATATTATGTGTTGTAATTGGGCTATATATCAAAAACTGGCCCTATGCCACCTTTGTATTTTCTTTTCTCATGCATTTTTTAAAATGAAAATCTTTATCAATCAAAGAAAAAAAAAACATAAAATGAGTTTGCTGCAGACAGCAATAATTAACGATAAATAAATTCTAATATTGTTTTTTTATAATTTACAGAAAATGTATATACTCTTAAATAATTTATGTTCGTAATATATACTAGCACATGGAGCTAGCTAACAATTATTAATATAATTTACTAATAATTTATATTACAATAGATGGAAGCTTCATTGTTTTAGAGTTCCAAAATTATGTTTTCAATTTTACATTTTGATATTGTTGCTCGTTTAACACGAGAAATATTATATGCTTTCTTTGACCAAAAAAAAATAATATTATATGCTCAAATTTTAAAACAAATGAAGCCATCGTCTATTATTGGAGTATAAAAAATTCGGCCTTATTGGAAGCAGGTGCAACCATATTCTATGCGAGCTAAATATTAAATGATCTTAAGGAAGCTTCATTTTTTTTTTTGGAGTTATACGTACAGAACGACTTATATTATTCTATTCATAGTCACATTTTAATATGTTGCTCGTTGGACACGCGGAATATTAAATGTTCCAAATTTTTAAAAGTCAAACATTAATGAAACGATAAATATCATTCGATGAATAATAAACTTCTGCTATATATAAATAGATTTTCTTATATAGAATGTAATTTTATTCAACAAAAAAAAGAACCTTACAAAATGGTCAAAGACAAGAAGTGTAAACTACTCTACAAACTTAGAATTTGAAAGCTTAGTAAAGCAGAGGATAGCTAAAAAAACAGAGCACAACACATGGCCTATTTGTGAGCCATAGTTGCATGAGATTGCGGATCCTTGAATCTTTATAATAGCGAATCGAGTGAAAACTGTTTCTAATCGCCCTATCACTGATCCACGATAGCTGAGAGACTGAATGATTTGCCCGAATGTGTCTCTTTTCGTTCCTCTCTCTCCAAACATTTGTTACGGCGACTTGAAAACCCAATCGTAAAAGAATGCATGTTCAGCTCATTGCCCAAATTTCCTGATATAAACGCCTCCAAAATGTATTCACTATATATATATATATTAATTGACAAGTACAATTACAGCAGATGTTACTTGCTAAATGTCTACATAATCCTTTATATATCTTCTGTATATTAGTTTATATTTATCATTTTGATTTTTACAAGATATCAATTTTATAAATTGAGAATACGTATAATATTTTCATTGATTTAAAATATTTCTCTATATGAAATTTTGAATAATAATTAATTGTTTGTTATTCAATAACAGCAATAAAAATAATATTGTAAATATTGTACCATAAATCGTATTACAATCATTAAAAATACCGTAAATTTGAAAATGATTAGTTTTTCTAAAATCAATTAAGCGTTTCAGTAAATATGTTAATGTCTCCCCTATTACCTATACAATATTTCATCAATTGACTAAATAATCAATTGTTTCTGTCCATTAAAATTCATGCACGTGGTAACGTCATCGTCTAGTAAAAAAAAAGGACAACAATAAGCTATCGTGTCAATATCCATGCATGTGGTAATTAAGATTTGATCGAAGCACGATGTGGATCTACAAGGTTTAAAATTAAAAAATGGCTAACGAGGCCTGGTTGGCACATTAAAAAAATGTAAATGAGAGGTCAGTTAGTAAATCAAAATCTCTCTATAAAGAGCTCCACTGAGATGTAAAAGAAACATATCCGAAACATTTTCTCTTGAGGAAAAGATAGAAAAACAAAGCTAAAACCAAAAAATGGCTTGGCATAAGTTTCCTCTCATGGGGCTGATTTTGCTCCTAACAATCGTCGTCTCTCCGGCAACAGCCGATGGACCTGTTTGCCCAGCGTCGACGAAACTAAGCCGGGCAAGTTTTCCTGAAGGTTTTATTTTTGGCACAGCTACCGCAGCTTATCAGGTACAATATACATTTCTGTGAACATTTCTTAAAATATATGAGAATGAATATATCCATAAACTATTTTTACAAAACAATAATATATGTGTTACCATGTTTTTTGTTATATCATTAGGTTGAAGGTGCAGTGAACGAAACTTGTCGTGGACCGGCCTTATGGGATATCTACTGTAGGAGATATCCAGGTGACTGTCTCTACATTTACTTTTCTTATCTCTTAAGTTGTGCTTAATTAGATTTTTGTTTTTCACTAACTAATTAATATCGAAAATCATTTGTTTTTCTGTAATTATTAATTACAGCTAGGTGCAATAACGACAACGGCGATGTGGCCGTTGATTTCTTCCATCGTTATAAGGTAAATATATTAGTATAGATTGAATAAACTAATCATCACGCATATCTAGTAAGTATTTCCTATTATTCTATTAAATAGTCCATTGTATCACACTAACTAGATGTTGATAATTTGTCTGGTCTGAAAAAAAAAATGTTTGTAGGAAGATATCCAACTAATGAAGAATCTAAACACAGACGCCTTCAGAATGTCAATCGCGTGGCCAAGAATATTTCCTCGTGAGTATATGTGCTAAGGATGGATATACACATATATCTATATTTAACCACTAATTGATTTAGTTTTCTTTTTTTTTTTATTGAACATGTATATGATCATTGTTGAAATATTAATGAATTCAAAACAATGTTTTAACAGATGGGAGAAAGGAGAAGGGAGTGAGTCAAGCTGGTGTGCAGTTTTACCACGACCTCATCGACGAGCTCATTAGAAATGGTTATATATACATTTAAGTTTTTTTTTTTTTTGGAAAAAGGGCATTCGATCTATACATATTATATTACGGTTGTTACCCTTATGTGTCTAATTTAAATAAAAAAAATATATATATATATATTGTGAATAGGTATAACTCCGTACGTGACTGTTTATCACTGGGACACTCCACAAGATCTAGAAGACGAATATGGCGGCTTTCTAAGCGAAAGGATTGTGTAAGTTTTTTGGAAAAAGGAATCCCAATTTGTATAGTATGATATAGTAGCAAGCAGTGTACAAGGTGATAAATTAATTCAATATCCTTTTTGCAAAAATATAGGAAAGATTTCCGGGAATATGCTGAGTTTGTTTTCAATGAATATGGTGGAAAAGTGAAACATTGGATCACTTTCAACGAGCCATGGGTTTTCTCCCACGCCGGTTATGACGTAGGCAAGAAAGCACCAGGACGTTGCTCTTCTTACGTCAATGCTAAGTGCCAAGACGGACGATCAGGATACGAGGCTTACCTCGTCACTCATAACCTCCTTCTCTCTCACGCAGAAGCCGTTGAAGCTTTCCGACAAAACGAAAAGGTAAATCATATCATACATAGTACTATATATCATAATTAATTACCGTCTTTACTTCGGATCTGAAATTAGTTTGTTTTGTGCTATGTTTATGGCCACAGTGTAAAGGTGGGAAGATCGGAATCGCACATAGTCCGGCTTGGTTCGAAGCACATGACTTTAACGATTCACAAGACGGTGCATCCATTAACCGTGCTCTTGACTTTATTTTGGGATGGTAAATAGTTAAATATATCCTTAATTAATATCAACTAGTGTAGTTATATATATATATTCATCGATCGATCTTGTAATTTTATATAATAAATTTGATTATTTTTCTAGGCATCTAGACACAACTACGTATGGAGACTATCCACAGATCATGAAAGACATTGTTGGACACAGATTGCCTACATTTACTACTGCGCAGAAAGCAAAATTGAAAAACTCAGCCGATTTCGTTGGGCTCAACTATTATACTTCAGTGTTCTCAAACCATTTGGAGAAGCCAGATTATTCTAAACCAAGATGGCTGCAAGATTCTCTTATTTCCTGGGAATGTAAGTTTTTTTCCTTACTTGAAACCCAACCAAGAAAAAAACGATGCCAACAAATTAAAGGGGTATGTATTAATTATCAAAATCTATCTTGTTTTCAGCTAAGAATGCGCAAAACTACACCATTGGTAGCAAGGTATGCATTTACTTAGACTATTAGTTAATAGCAATCTGAAATCATATAGTATATTTTTAGATAATCCCTTAATACTATTCTAACATTTTCACCTCTGTTGTATTTCAGCCATTGACCGCTGCACTGAACGTTTACTCGAGAGGCTTTAGAAGTCTTTTGAAGTACATCAAGGACAAGTACGGAAACCCGGAAATTATGATCATGGAAAACGGTAAGTTCTATAGATACTATTTTTAGCTATTTTTTTTTTGTTTCTGTGTTGATTTTATTAATTTAGAATAAATAATAAATAAATTGATCTTGATGTTACTTTTAGGATATGGAGAAGAACTTGGGGCAGCAGATTCGGTCGCAGTTGGTACCGCTGATCATAACAGGAAATATTATCTTCAGAGGCATCTTTTAAGTATGCATGAAGCTATTTGGTAAGTCATCTTTCTTTTGTTTACATGATAATTTTATCCAAGGATCTAAAAGTTAAAACATTTGTTTGTTTTTAATATATATGCAGCATCGACAAGGTGAATGTTACTGGATACTTTGTATGGTCATTGTTGGATAACTTCGAGTGGCAAGATGGTTACAAGAACAGATTCGGACTCTATTACGTTGATTTCAAAAATAACCTCACACGTCATGAGAAAGAATCCGGAAAGTACTACAAAGATTTCCTAGGTCAAGGTGTTCGTCCATCTGCGATCAACAAGGATGAGCTTTGAGCTATATCTTTAGGATTTGGTCGTTTCGATGTTTCTTTCCTATGTTTTATTTTGTGATTGACCAAGACACGTCTTGGTTTGAATAAAAGAGTATCTTTTTCATTTCTCAATGTCTACATGATTTGCAAGGGTATAATGAAATGATTCCTTTTTTAGAAGTCGCTATGTGAAGTTAAATATTTGTTAAACACTAACCGTGAAAAATTGCATATTGCATAGCTAAAACAAAATTTATATATGTAGTTTACAAAAGAGTATTTCAAAATGACGTGGAAGAAAATGTGAAACTTTAGAATGAAAAAATCGGATTTACTTCTAAAAATAGAAGTAGATTAGGCAGTATGATTTATTTCAAACGATGTCTAGACATAACGATATTGTGAGAAACCTAAAGAATATATGCTCCGAAAAGAGTAAAGTCGGGTAAGATCAGTACTTACACAACTACTATTTTAATATAATTGTTCAACTAGATGATGATTCGTGGTATGAGAGAAGACATATCAAACTTATTAGAACCGTCTCAATTGTTGAATGGCTAAAACTAGTATATATAAAATTTTAAAAATAATAATAACCATGCATAGAAAATGTATATAACCATCCAGGGACAAAACCAGAAACTTATTTAGTTGTGGCGCATATAACTTTTAGATTAGGAACATTTAAGCGGATTTTATATTAGTTACTTAAAAAACAAAAAAATTAGATGGATGCACATGCCTGTTAAGCTTTGCGTCCGCCTCTGTAAGCATCGATTGTTAAAAAAAAGGTTCAAATTTCATAAATAATACAAACATAAAATTTAAAGATCATATTTCAGTTTCAGCGTTTATTATGTAATCTATCAATATACTTTAATGCGAGCACACCAATATAGTAGTTGTTAATGATCAATACGTCGCATGATTGAGACTAGCCTTTTTTTTTTTTAATTTTGTTCTTTACAAGCCATCGATTTCGTTTAATTACAACACATTAACCATAGGTTTATGGAACCTTTTTTGGTTGTTGACAAAAAAAACATATGTTTATGGAACCAGTTTTAAAGCCCAATTAAGCCCAAATAGTGAACTCCTAGTCCTGGAGATGCGAGGACTCAGTTCCAGACTTCCAGTGGGAGAAGATTTTTCTTCAGATGACGGTTGCTCAGTTTTTCATCTTCAAAATCCATCTTTACTATTTACCAAACAAAATATTATAGGTTCAAATTAATCATTCTGTTTCAGATTTAAATCAGAGAAAGGAGTTATATTTTTTTTTACCTTAATTTTTATGGTTAACAAAAATAACAAGTTGACTAAATTGAAGAAAAGAACAGATTCATTAAGATTTCTTTTTTATCCAAGGCAAAATAAGTTTTTTTCATCCATGTTTAAGAAAAATAATGTATGTACTTCATATATTTAGCACATGGAGCTTTTAATTGAAATAATCATAACAAATTAGATGAAAGCTTCATTTTGGAGTACTCACAACCCAACAATATAAAAAATTTATATTAATATGGTTGCACGTTAAACACAAGAATTAATAATATACTAGTTTAGGATCCGCGTGATACACGCGGATTTTTAATAATAATTATATTTATATATAATTAAAAATTAAGTAAATATCCGTTACGTTTTAATAATAATTGTATCTACATATAATTAGAAAAATAAATAAATATCCGTTGATGGTAACCGGTT
>OVAY01000339.1:0-66861 GCA_900406395.1 Kernera saxatilis
GATTTGTTTCAAACTGATATGTAATCTCTATAAATAGCTTGTATCCCCTCCCCATTTCAATTATCCCACAAAATTTTTCTTCTACTTCAAGTTACTTAATAAACTTTGGTTTTCTCCTAGTTTTTCATCTTCCTTCTTCTTTATTTATTTGTTTCTTTGCTTAAAGATGAGTTTTGGAACCAACATTAAGTTCCAAACAATTTTTCCTCGCGAGAAGTCTAAAGTATAATAGAAGCTAAATCAAAATTCAAAGACGAAGCAGAAGACTAAAAGATGTAAGACATACCTGGAGAAGGCAAGAGTACATGAACAACTTCGAAGCTTATGAAGTTTGCTTTTCCATAACCCTAACAAAAAATAACATCAAATTATTATTATTAATAATTTAGAGGAAAAAATCTCAAAACCATTGGAAGGAAAGCACAGATCAGAAGGATGATGAAAAGAAAAGACAGAGAGGGATGGAGTGAACCGAAACGATTCAACACCACAAATTTAGTAATCCAAAAATAAAAAAATGGATATCGAGACCCAAAAGCGCATAAAGGTTGGTTAATGAGAAGGAGAGAAGAAAACAAAATCACAGTGGAGACCAATGCAACATCATTAGGAGAGCAGAAAACAGAATTGAACTCTAGACTTAGAATTCGCAAAACGAAAATTTAGAAACGAAATCACATTAGGGTTTACGAAGACGATAAACAAATTTGCAGTCAGAGAATCTAGGAACCACGGAAACGATAAACGAAGTGGAGGCAAAAGCAAAACTGAAATGCATAGGAGATACGAAAATTTCGAATTTCAGAAACAAGATCCAAGTGGGGTTACCTGGAGCCTGGAGGGTATCGACACAAGGCTCCGACTTTGTTTTTTCTTCTTCTCCGAACTTTGTTTTTATAGATAACCAAGCTCTACTTCATGGTGAAATAATAGTTTTAATTATTTCTATTTTTTTGACCGTTGTGGGAGAGTATCGTCAAGAGTTTTTGCCTTTTTATGATTTTTTAGACCGTTGCCAAGAAACAGCAATTTTTTTTTTTTTTCTTTTCTGATTGGTTCATTCAATTTTGTTTTTTTCTAACCGTTGACAAAAAGGATATTCAATTTCCGAATCCTCCAACACTCCAATAAATCATCTTGTTAATATCTTTTACAAAAAAATAGATTAAATCATCTTGTTAATTACCAAAAAAATGACGTCACTAAAAAGGCTCACGTGACGCTCTGCAGAATACGCGTCACTCTATTAATTGATCGGCAACTACGAAACCCTAATTCCCAAATTTCGGAGATTCCTCGTCCAACCGGAGATTTCAAATCGACCAACAGGTTAGTTTACGTAGTTTTATATTTTTCTTGTCTTTTTGTGTGTGTGTTCCGTTTGAATCTTAACTTTGGAGTTGTGTTTGGATTTGATAAAAGGAAGAATGAGTAGCCGATCGAGTAGAACTGTGTACGTTGGAAACCTTCCTGGTGATATCCGCGAGAGAGAGGTTGAAGATTTGTTCAGTAAGGTATGTATGATCACTCCTTTTTACTCCAATGAATCTTGACTTTTCTTCTCACTCACTCAAATTGGTTTTGCACACTCTGGCTACTTGTAAATGTCACTCTTTTTTTTTCGTCTTCATAATATTTGCTCTTCCTTTCTTGTAGTATGGACCTGTTGCTCAAATTGATTTGAAGGTCCCGCCAAGACCTCCTGGCTATGCATTCGTAGAGGTCAGCTTACCACCCAATCACATGAGTTGTTTTATGGGCTGGTTCTTCATGTTACAGTTAGGCTCGTTGTCGTTATTCCTGTTTTTAGGATCATGCGATGATTCGAGAGTGTGAAAACTTTTTCTGACTTTTGAGGCTGACTATAAATGCCATAATTTTTGTTTCTATATTCTGTTTAGTTTGATGATGCTCGGGATGCTGAAGATGCTATCCATGGTCGGGATGGTTATGACTTTGATGGGCATCGTTTGCGGGTTTGTTATTTATCAAATTGCAGAACTTTTACATGTTAGGTGCTTTCGGATTGGTTCTCGATATCAAATTTAATGAATGTTGGCCTTCTTAGGTGGAATTAGCGCATGGTGGGAGGCGTTCAACAGATGATACTCGGAGTAGTTACAATGGTGGTGGCCGTGGTGGTGGTCGTGGTGGTGGTCGTGGTGGTGGTGGCGGTGGTGATGGTGGTAGTCGTGGACATGGGCCATCTAGGAGATCCGAGTTTCGGGGTATGTAGTCATATAATTAGCATTATCCTGTCCAAAGTTGTAGGAATAAGCTCTTATTTGATTTCTTTTGGACCACAGTTCTGGTGACAGGCTTGCCTTCATCTGCATCTTGGCAAGATCTCAAGGTGAGTTCACAGTGGTGGACAAACTCTCCTCATTTTCCCTTCTTTTATCAACAAAGGTTTCTGAATTCCAACACGAATCACTTTTACTAATAGGATCACATGCGTAAAGGAGGGGATGTATGTTTCTCGCAAGTGTACCGTGATGGTCGAGGTAGGTGTTCTCATATGTTACTGCATATATGTGTCTGAAGTCACTTGTAATCTTGTGCATCTAGATCAAGTTGAAAGATTCAAATCTTGAACAAACTTATTTTGTAGGTACAACTGGAGTTGTGGATTACACCTGCTATGAGGACATGAAGTATGCGGTGAGATATTTAACCTGTTTCTGTCCTGTGGTTGAGAGTTTGTTATACGCTTCGTTAATTACTCATCATCTCTTCTCTTCACTTTCCCCAGGTGAAAAAGCTCGACGACACTGAGTTTCGCAACGCTTTTTCTCATGGATATGTTCGGGTTCGTTAAAGCTGAGTTTCCTGTGAATTGTATTCTTTTCATTGTTGCGTTAATTTATTTTTCCATATCATCTGTTTAGGTTAGAGAATATGATTCAAGGAAGGGTTCTAGGAGCCCTAGCCGGGGAAGATCCTATTCTAGGAGTCGGAGCCGCAGCCGTAGCCGTGGGCGGAGCCTGAGCCGAAGCAGGAGTAGAAGCAGGAGTCCAAAGGCAAAGTCTTCTCGTAGGTCGCCTGCAAAATCTACATCAAGATCTCCTGGCTCTCGCTCCAAGTCAAGGTCACTGTCTCCAAGAAGGTAATGATTTTTTTACTTTTTGAAGATGCATCAGACAACATTTCTTAGTTAGTGGATTTTTCTGTGAACTTTATGATAATCTGATTAGAAAAGTCATTGTTTATGACTCCAAGTTCTTAATGATTAGAAGGTAATGGTCTTATCTTGTTTTTGGTGCCCGCCATTGGACAGCCATCATTGTCTCCTCATTGAATAGATTAGCCTTGCATTTTGTTGCAATTGCCTTTTTAGTCCGCTCTTTGATTTCCTGAGAAGAACTGGTTTTGTTTTCATAGATATGGATATACATACAATCAACTAGAAAATGGGAATTAATATCTGGATGGAATTTCTTGCTTGTTCACAAGTGTTTCGACTTTCGACTCAGAGGTATGGGAAAACTTTGGAATCGAGACTTTGCTTTTCCTGGCTTTCTTATAATAGTAGTATTCACCAATTTCCGTTACTGCTAGATGGATAACAGTGGAGACATTGGATCACAATATTATATCGGGATCTCGGTTAAACTAAATTGGCCCGATGGATGATGACGATATGGAATCTGTGTTCTCGTGGGACGTCCATGGCACCTTTTGCTACAGAAGTTGTTTTGACCACATGGTTTAGAAAATCTTTTTTCCGCTGTTTTAAACTAAGTTGCAGTGTAGGTTTTGTTTAAGTTACTTCTTTTTTATTGCAACTTCTTGATCTCTGTGAGATGGAAGGAGGCATCAAGGATCTTGGTGAAGGGTATTAAACATCACATGTCTGGATTTTTGAATTTGGGTTTGTTTTCTTGAACTTTTGCAGATCTCGTTCGAGATCAAGGTCTCCTCTACCGTCTGTGAGTAACAAGATCCACCTCTTTTAGTATTATAACTATATGTTCTGTTTTACGTTGTTCGTTACCTTGATAACTTTTGTATTTGTAGCTTCAGAAGGAAGCAGCCAAGAGCCCTAGCAAGCCAAGCCCAGCCAAGAGCCCTATCCACAGCAGGAGCAGGAGTCCAATACCGTATATATTCTCTTAGAAATGAAATATTGCAATATTTTCTTAAAACTTTGTAGAGAACAATCTGGTTTGTTGTCTACTGTGTCAATCTGAATCTGGACACTTGTTTTTGCAGGTGAAATGTGAGATCCCCAGGGGGGGAAAAAGCATCTTTGGCTTTCTAATTCTCCAGAAAAAGCTGGGGAAAAAAATATCTGCTTTTTGAAGTTGATCATATCTTAAGGCTTATTCGTGACTGAAGAAGATGAGACAAGTGACACTAATGATCATCGTTTTGTAATGTTGTTGTCATTATTCATCAGGATCCTTTAGTTTTGGGGATGTTTCTATTAAAAATATTGTTTCCTTTTGTCGTTTTTTCTTGGTTAATAAATCATCGACATTGTTTGCTTAATTGATGAAGCTCTTAGTTCAAAACGCCGTCGTGTTCATTACATCATTCTTCAATCTCATCTCATCTGTTGCCTCTGGTTCTGTGTCAGGCTCCGCTAACCCGATCCGGAACCGGGTTTGTGTATAGTCGGTACAGTACGATTCCAGTAACCGGCGGACCCGGTTTAGAGACCTCTTCTTTCTGGTTTCTCTAGACGAATCTCAATACGCCTAGAAAAATGAGTATTCTCTGCTCGTTGAATGATTGCGAAACTTTAAAACTTTAAATGTCAATATCTCCTGTGTTTTATAGGATGTCTTTTCTTTTTAATTGGGTGTAGGAAATTGGGTGATGTTTCCTCAGATGAAGCCATATGTTGTCTGATTTCTTACAACTGTCTTCTTCTTGATCAACGTTCTTTACTTGTTCATTAAACTTGTCAAAAGAAAATGGACCTACTTTATAAACAGACAAAAGAAATTTCGTGTTGCAATCAAATTCCTCCACTGGACCGAAATAGAAAGAAATCACATGGGTTTTTATTTGTTCTTGCTTGCTAAGGTCTTTGCTGGTTTTATAATCTTCTTCACTGCACAGTGACGAGACCAGAGAGATGAAGTTGGTGAACAATAGTTTCATGCTCCTCCTTTTGCTGGTTTTGGCTTTTACGGCAGTCTCGTCCCTTGAAGGATACAGCAGAAATGACTTCCCTCCAGGCTTTGTCTTTGGGTCTGGCACATCAGCTTATCAGGTTCTTAAACCCCTTTTCCTGAATTCTGTAGATGTGACATTACATTTTCACATAAACTATCACATAAAACAGTGTTTTGGCCATGTTCTATCTATCTACAACAGGTGGAAGGAGCTGCTAACGAAGACGGGAGAACTCCTAGCATTTGGGATGTTTTTGCTCATGGCGGTTTGATTTCTATTGTTCCCTCTAAATAGATTAGCTAGCCAGCTGAATGGTGTTCATAAGCTCGAGTTTCATTGCAGGACACTCAGGAGCAGCAGCTGGAGATGTTGCATGTGACCAATATCACAAATACAAGGTCCCTTCTCTCTCTCTCTCTTCTCGGTTTCTGTGTGGAAATTTGATCAACTCAGGCATCAACACTGCCTGATGTTTGCAGGAAGATGTGAAGCTCATGGCAGACATTGGATTGGAGGCTTACAGATTTTCCATATCCTGGTCAAGGCTTTTACCAAGTATGGTTTGTTGTCCAAGAACTGATTGAGAACCAATCCAAGCATTCTCAATGGATTGAGGAAGAATTTGAAAGCTTTATATCCATTTGGATTTATTTCAGGTGGAAGAGGACCAGTTAATCCCAAGGGGCTACAATACTACAACAATCTTATTGATGAATTGATCACTCATGGTTAATTTTGTACCCTGACCCTGTTTATTAGCTACAAGACTAAAGAAATCTACCTTTTAATAATGGTGTTTCCTACTTCTTTTGACTAAGCAGGAATCCAGCCACACGTGACGTTGCACCACTTTGATCTTCCACAGGCCCTAGAAGATGAGTATGGAGGTTGGCTCAGCCGAGAAAGCGTGTATGATTGTTCTCCTTTCATCTTCCTTTTTCATTGGTGATATCAAAATGATTCGTCAATCTGCTTGTAATGATGAATTGTAGGAGAGACTTCACAGCTTATGCAGATACTTGCTTCAAGGAGTTTGGAGATAGAGTGGCACATTGGACTACAATAAACGAGGTCAACGTGTTTGCCCTTGGAGGGTATGACGAGGGATCAACACCGCCTGCTCGTTGCTCTCCTCCATTTGGAGTTAACTGTTCCAAGGGAAACTCTTCCATTGAGCCTTACATTGCCGTTCACAATATGTTGCTCGCACACGCTTCTGCGACAAACTTATACAAGAAACAGTACAAGGTTCTTTCTCTCTGCTTCTCTTCTTCCTTTCCGTATGCATTGTCTTTTAGCTCAGCCAGTATCTCCTCTTCATTACACAGTACAAGCAACATGGATCAGTAGGCATTAGCGTATACACATACGGTACTGTCCCATTAACTAACTCGGCAGAGGATAAGCAGGCAGCAGCTAGATCGAATGACTTCTTTATCGGTTGGTAAGTCTGAAGAATCCAATGTTGAAGCATCTACTATATTTTTGACCCTTGAGTTTCTTAATTTGGCCTTTATTGTAAGGATTTTACATCCACTGGTGTTTGGCGATTATCCCGAGGCGATGAAGACCATGGTTGGGTCTAGATTGCCCGCTTTCACAGAGGATGAGTCAGAACAAGTTAAGGGAGCGATCGACTTCGTAGGAGGGATACATTACATGGCCCTTTACGTCAAGGATAGCTCTTCCTTTCTGAAACCAAATCTCCATGATTTCAACACAGACATGGCCGTGCAACTCACCCGTAAGTTGTATGTATATATTTATGCGATACCTTCAAAAATTAAGGCTAAAGATTTGGCTCACTGATTGGTCCAATTTGCCTTGCAGTGTTTGGAAACACATCTTTCAAGAATGAGGTTTGTATATAGGACTTCAATTCCATAAGTGATCACTTAAAAGAGAGAGAGACTAATGTTTGATGATTTGCTTCTTTCAGTATGCCAATACACCGTGGGCTCTGCAACAAGTACTGTTGTATATCAAAGAAAATTACGGCAACCCTCCTATCTACGTCGCAGAGAATGGTCTCTCTCTCTCACTCTCAGATTTCAGTTTGGTTCATGTGTCTGAAACTCTCTCCCTGATGAATGATTCTTCATTTACAGGTCAGAAGACTCCTCAAAGCTCATCACTTGAGGACACAACGAGAATAAAGTATCTGAGCACACACATTGAAGCAGTGCTTCATTCACTCAGGTAATACACGTTATCAAGAGTACAAGTTCCAAGAATGTGTCAGATTCTAAGTTGAAATATCTCAAAGCAGGAAAGGATCGAACGTAAAAGGGTATTTTCAATGGTCGTTGATGGATTTGTATGAGCTATTTGGTGGCTATGAGATGGGCTATGGATTATATTACGTGGACTTCAAGGATCCTTATCTTAAGAGGTACCCTAAACTCTCTGCTCACTGGTACTCTTCTTTCCTCAGGGGAACACTTCACCATCGATCGCATGCTTCATCTTCAGCTCTCTGATCATTTGATGTCAACGATTATGCGTTTCTTTTGTTTCAAATCTTTACAATAAAGCTTCAACCGATGTATGCTGAAAATAATCCTTACGCTCTAGTGGATATGTGTCTTGCGTCTAAAGTAACATTTGTGTCTTGTTTTTCACAGACTAATACATGTGTGCTTAGTCGTTCCTGACCATCGGACAAAAATAACCTAGTTTTTCAATACAAAAAAATTCGAAATTTATTATTTCGTATGCATGAGCATGACTTTTAAATAGTTTTTCTTTTTGAAAACTTCAATCCCACTGGGCCTAGAAAGGTTCACAACCAGTCGAATTGAATAAAACAAAGAACACTTGAGCAGTGGTGTTCCTCTTTACAAGAAACTTTTGTCGATATTTTGGAACTTTTTTTACAATAGATAATAATTAAATTTTTGATATATTTTGCTATTGTCCCAAATGAAATTGGCTAAGTAGGTTGGCGGTTTACATTGAAAATAGTATTTCTTTAGTCACTACAAATTTCATATGATGGAAACAATTTATTTTCGACCAGAAAAAGGGAAACAAATTCTTTAGATTAGCTTAGTTACAAGAACAAACAGTAAGGTATCTGGATAGAAACGTTCAAACCAAGAAGATAAACCAGATGAAAAATTATGATCTTATGTCTTCACATTACCTCATTATGTAGACATGTAGTAAGAAATATGATTCATATAGCTTTCTAAAAAAACATTTAAATTGCACTATTACACCACTCAAATAAAATAAAGAAAAGGTAAAATAAAGTTTCAAGTTAATTTTTCTTTGCCACTTGAGCATCTTCTTTGAATCTTTTAAAAAGCAAAAAGAGCATATCCCTGTAGTTTTTGTTTTTGTTAAGATACAAAAGGAATCACATTCTTTGAGGAAAACAAACTATGTAGAGTTATACAAAAAAAAAGTGAATGATAAAAATCAAAATAAATGAAATAAAATAAGAAAAAAGACAAAAAATGTAACTACAGAAGAAAAGGACGATGGTGTGATTGGTGAGGGACTAATAACATATAAAACCATAATACATACAAGGGGGGCTAAACTTAAAAGAAACAAAAAGCGCGGCTTGAAAAATGATAAAGCAAGCTCTGGTGGCAAAATCCAAATCGATCTAAATGTCCAAGAAATTGTATTATATCCTTATTATTATCATAAGTTTCTAATTCTGACCCCACCAAGAAGAAACACATTCAAAGCGTAATCCCTTTGTTGTGGCATCTTTATCCCATTTACACAAAAGATATTAAATTCATAATATAATACCATTGGTATTTTTTGTGTCAACTTCTTATATAGTAGAATTATAAGTTCATAGATTTATTACTTTTATAAATAAATAATTAATTACAATTAGTTTTTTTTTTCAGATTTTATACTAAATAACCAATAGAATATACACAAAGACACCCATCTTAGAGCTAAAAAAATCTAAAAGATATTACTCTCAGACCTATTATAGATCTTTAAAAATATATACTATAGTTTTTACATCAGCTGACTAAATTTTACAAACATAGTTTATGACTATCGCTTCAACCAATCGGATACCTAAACTCCTGAATCCAGAGTTTCGCATCCACGTGGCATTAAGAAATAGATCGAGTGTGATGTGTATTTAATGTGCTCATAAATACAAAAGTAAACAAGTTTATTTAATTCCATCCGTAAAGAGTCTGTCAATACAAATTAAGAAGAAATTAAACAAGTAATTGAAATTGAAATCCACCAATAGTCAAGCGTTTTATAGAATAAAATATTTACATAATCCTCCATACACAAATCTCACCTTTTAACGAGATATGTTCCCAAAATCACATTTTGACTTTTGCTTTCTTTTTAGTTTTATTTTTTTTCACAAGTTGTTGTCGCCAACCTCACCACCTTCTTTGGCTTCCTCTGTTCACAAATACGTCTCTGTTTTTTTTTTTCTAATTTTGTTTCATGATAAAGCCGACACGAGACGCAAGAGAGAGAGAGAGAGAGAGAGAGAGAGAAAGAGATTGAGAGAAGAAGAAGCTCATCGAGATTGTTGTAGTTTTCTTAATCGAACCCTGTTTGATTGAGGGCTGAATTTGTTGATGGTCATCTAAATATATAACCTTTTGTTGTTGTTGTTTAATTGATTTTGATTTTTCACGCATTTTCCGTTTGAGAAAATTGTGAAAATGAAGTTCTGTAAGAAGTATGAGGAGTACATGCAAGGACAGAAGGAGAAGAAGAATCTACCTGGTGTTGGGTTTAAGAAGCTCAAGAAGATTCTCAAGAAATGCAGAAGAGATCATCTTCCTTCTCGGATTGCTTTCAATCAACAACATGACCGAAACTGTCCTCGTGAATGCACAGGTACTGTTCGACATAATTTATGTGAAGATTGGAATCACCAGAGAATATTTATTTTGTTGGAATTATTTTTTGTAGTTTGTGATGGAACTTTTTTCCCGGAGCTTCTGAAGGAGATGGAGGATGTTGTAGGATGGTTTAACGAGAATGCTCAGAAGCTTCTCGAGTTACATTTAGCTTCTGGTTTCAAAAAGTGTCTTACTTGGTTCAAAGGCAATAATCGAAAAAGGAACCATCTTGGTTTGATCCAAGAAGGCAAAGACTTGGTTAACTACGCCCTCATCAACGCCGTCGCCATTAGAAAAATCCTCAAGAAATACGACAAGGTTAATCATCTTAACCGCTTGTATCTATGAAAGATCCCAAAGGGTGATGATCGTATGAACAATTTTTTTTTAATTCATTATATATATTTGGATCTTTTGTCCTGCAGATTCATGAGTCTAGGCAAGGACAAGCGTTTAAGACACAGGTCCAGAAAATGCGAATCGAAATCCTTCAATCACCATGGCTCTGTGAGCTTATGGCGTTTCACATCAATCTGAAAGAATCCCAGAAGAATTCTGGAGCTGTTTTGGCTTCTCCTGCCCTGTTTGATGGTTGCTCTTTGATGTTTGATGATGGGAAGCCTTTACTTTCCTGCGAGCTCTCTGATTCTGTAAAAGTTGACATTGACTTGACTTGTTCAATATGCCTGGTAAGAAACCTCATAAGACTATTAAGAATCTCAATGTCATAAACTGTGTAGTTGACTTGGTAGAAATCTGAAATATAGAAGAAAGTATCAGCCTATAATGATAAAGTCTTAGCTTTGTTGTGTCAAAGTGCTATTCCACTCTCCTCTTGCAGATCCCAATTCAAAGACTAAGTCTTTTCTAGTATCTGATTGAAAGAATCTTGTAAAAAAAAAATGAAGGTTTTTAAATGAAATGTTATGAAAAAGTCTTCAACTAACGGGTGTTACAATTGATGGCGAAAACAGGACACGGTGTTTGATCCGATATCTCTAACCTGCGGTCACATATATTGCTACATGTGTGCTTGCTCTGCTGCATCAGTAAACGTAGTCGATGGCTTGAAATCAGCAGACCCCACTGAAAAATGCCCGCTTTGCCGTGAGGTTAGACCCATTCTTCACTGCTGATTACAACTTTAGTAATCTACTAATATTCCATGTTTCATGCATTTAATCCCTGCTTTTCGCTTTTCGCACATTCGCTATCAGGCTCGTGTGTATAATGGTGCTGTTCACTTGGACGAGCTCAGTATCTTACTTAGGCGAAGGTAAAGAAATCCTTAGTCTTTAAAACCCGTCTTTAAGTTTTGAGGGTATTTGTGCTTCAATAAACAAGTTTTGAGACGTATTTTGGAGAAAACTATAAAGAGGAGGACTAAATTACAAATTTTTAAAACCTGTAATACTTGCAGCTGCCGAGAGTATTGGGAAGAAAGGCGTAAAACAGAGAGAGCAGAAAGGTTACAGCAAGCAAAGGAATATTGGGATTATCAGTGCCGAAGCTTCACTGGAATATAATTTGATTTGTGGCTTCTTAAGTGAGAGAAATCAATACTTGAAGATTCTTGGTTTTGATAATAAGCTAATGAAAAAACTCAAATCTTGATTGTGATTTGCTTACCTCTGTGAGTGTGTGTTTGCTTACACAGAGAGCGACAAGATATGTTTGTGGAAATTGAAAACTCTTAAGCGTTCTGTATGGTTATTATATGTTTGCATATGTTAAAAGCTCTCAAGAAAAAGAAGTCCCGAATAATCAGATTTTCGATTTATAAAAACTTTTGATAACAATTGTAGCGTTGTTGTAAGTTTATAACAAAAATGAGCACAAGACCCAAAGATCTAATATAATTCATCAGCTTGGAACTAAAACAGGGTTCTTATCCTTGTACATCTGATATCTTGTGCATAGCTTCCGTAGTGTTGCAACCGAATGCTGCATCGAGTTTAGCTTTCTGTCTCGGTACATTGCCTATTCAAACGACTCAATGTTAGAAAGAGAATCACACAAACCGATAAAAAGAGTAGAATCAGTTATCTTAGAGATCTCTAACCTCAATGTCATCTCCATATTTCTCGACCAAGCGTCTTATATGTGTACGTTGCATAGTTGTAAGCGGCTGTAAAGGCGCACTCTTTCCATCTTTTCTTTGCTTCCCCAATGCTGTCTTCAGATCTACACATCTCAAAACAAAGCATTTGGTCCCACAATTAGTTACCCAAAATAGAAACTTGCATCAACTCTGTGAACTGTTTCAACCAGTTAGAGAAGAAGTAAAGAATCTGGAGCTAATGAAGGAGACTCTCTTGCTTATTTGCAGTTACAGATTAGCTTGTGTAGTTTACATCAATGGCAGCAGCATCTGTTCATGATTATCACAATATTTGTGTCTTCTAATGTTGTGATATACAAAAGCATTTTGACAAAATGATGGAGAATACTCCATAGATGATAATCCAAGAAGAAAAATCGTCATGATTGTTTGAAGAGCTAATAGTTGTCAAAGGCATAATCAGTTTCCCCCAAAATTCCCACCTGCAAAACCCTAATTTCATCTACTGACAAGCCTTGTTCAGATTGAATCTAAAATAGAATTAGAGAAAGAGGAGAGAAACGTACCGTCTTCCTCGAGTTCGCTGCCGGAATCGATGGGCTCGAACTCCTTGGCAATAGGGTCATCGGTGGGCGGCTCCGGAGGTGGGGGAACGTTGAGGGAGTCATCCTGGATCATATGGTCGGTGCGAGATCGGATACCGAGCAAATTAGGGTTAGAGAGGACGCCAAAGGATTTGTAGTTCTGGATGACGCTAGCTTGATCGTCCCATTCGGGGACATCGTCCGCCATGAGAGAGCGGAGCTTTGGAGGGAAGTTGAAAGCTGGCTTAAAGATGTTAGGGTTTTTCTTGGGAAGAGCAACGCGAACTTTTGCCCTAGAGTTCTTGTACTTTCTTCTCGACCTCGCCATCTCTCTGTGTGCCTTCTCTCTCTCTTAGATTTTTCGATGTAGAAGAAAGCAAAGAGATGAATTTCGCGGCGGAAAGGGTTTAACAAGAAGGGTTTTCTAAAACGCCGTCGTTCTGCAGTGTGAACCTTTTTTCCTTCTTACTTTAAATAATATATTTAATGAAAAATACATTACCACATTACAAAACTAGTAATTAAAATTTGATGAATTTTGCTTGCTTATAAAATATATCATTGGTCAGTGAGTTTTTATAGGAGCCGATTCCAATCACTAAGAAATTCTTCAAAAAAACAAAAAAAAAAGCAATATACTTTACCACAAATATGCATATAGTTTTCTATTTAGCATTTTGGTTCGAATATCATTTTTCCAAAAGTCACCAGTGTTTAATCCCGGTCAAAAACTCCGGTGACGTCCGATCGTAGCCATAAACAATAGTGAAAACTTTCTCAGGCGAAACAACGTTATGGATATCAGCAAACTTATAAAGAGCTTCTTCTCACAAACTCTAAGTCACTACAATCAAACAAAAATATTGCAAGTTCAAATTGATAAAAAAGAAGATCAAACCATATAAGAACCCAACAGGGAATTCAACAATCCAAGAAGCAAACTAAGCAGAGGGAAAGATTGAAAAGAGCAAACCATTCCGCGGTATTCATAAACTCATAAAGACTCTTGTCGGTATGTCTTCATTTGTCACTCTTAACAGCTGTTTGCTCTTCCGTTTTCGTCTCCCCTGTTGCAGGAGCTTGAGCTTCCTCCTTTTTCTCTCCAGACTTAGTTTCTTCTCCTGCAAATACAAAAAATCATTTGGTTGCCAAGAGTTCTAAATTGTGGATTACGCGATATAACACCGGAAAAACATATCATTTCATCCAAAATAATCAAGAAAAAGTTTTGAAAAATATCTCACCTTCGTCATCACTATCTTCAAATTCATCCATACCACCCATTCCACCAAGCCCGCCCATTCCACCGAGCCCTTCGAGACCTCCCATTCCGCCCATTCCGCCCATTCCACCCATACCACCAAGCCCTTCGAGACCTCCCATACCGCCCATTCCACCCATACCTCCCATACCACCAAAGTTCTACAAGAAGCAAGAAACATTGAAGTCTTTCTCTCAAAACTTAAGTAAACGAAGTAGAAGATAGTTAACACTATAAGCTAACAGCATACCGAGAAATCCATTCCGCCCATTCCACCCATTCCGCTCATATCCATATCCCCAGGACCTATACAAAAAAGAAGAAACCAAAATAAGTAATGCCTACAAATTTATTTAAATGCAGAGAGTGAAATTGGATAGATATGGTCAAGATGGTGCTAACCAGTGCCGGTATCTTCGTGCTCATCTACCCACTTGTCCCAATCAACTTTAACATAGTGAGGCGGTTTCCCTCCACGTAATAGCTTATTCCACCATTTCGGTTCTGCTTTCTCCAAGATGCAGAATATGCTTCTCGATCCGATGTTGATTTTGCTTTCCTGAATCGAAAAAAACATGAAAATTAGAACCTAATAGGTAACACACAGAACAAAAAAAACAAAAGAGACAAAAGTATCATAATCTCACCTCTACATTGACCTTATCATTAAGTTCAAGCTTAAGCTCATAAAGCTGGTTGTCTGGTCCAGCTTTGGCAGAGAAATCAAAGACTCCCTCTGGCTCAAGTTTCACATCTGCATCCTTAGCATCAGGCAATAGCACGGTTAAGAAAACCTTATCGGCTCTCTCAGCCCACTTCACTTCAGGATGATGACTGTAAATTCACATAATAAAACGACAACACGTATAAAATACATTAGTCCCAACAATTTGAAAGCATTTAAGTTCAACCAAAAACCGCAACTTTAAAACCCCTACAGGCAAAGATCCCCAATCCCTAGAACTAATTTCTCCACAGGGTTTTAGGGTTAAACCAGAGTTCTCACCGAGACTACATTCATTAACAATCGATGGCAAACAAGCCGCAGACCAGACACCATAAACCCTAGGCCCGAATCTAAAACCCCCAAATGTTTTTGGTCCCATTTTACAGGAACCTATAAGAAATCGTATCCCCAAATCCACAGCTAATACAAAAGACACAGAATTTTCTGATTTTTACCTCATAATTTACTTGAAGTAAGAAAGAAGTCGTGCAACCCTAAAAGGACAGAACAACAACGATGACGACACGAAGATTTTCTTTTGATCGAGAAGAGTTCGAGTAGTTTCTTCAGATTGACTATGTTATAGTACAACGAGTGGGTATCGCGTACATGCTAGCGTATGGAAGTTAGGTGAACTATTAAAAATCAACGGCTGAGAGCTTAGTAAATGTTGACGGTTTAACGGTTCGGATTCAGGGTTTGTTTTGGACAGAAAGAAAGCAGTGCCCTTTTACTTTCTCGAACACACAGAACTACTTTTTGGCCCAAATTCAAATACTTTACCAAACATATGATTTTGGTATCATACATAAATCTAATTGTCCTTTTAAAGTATCTACAGTTTAAGCATTTTTTTTTAATTTTAATAAGTTCATTTACAGCATTTATAAATTTAGTTACATATCAAAATTTAACAAAACTCTTCTATATAACTTTTTATAAAAATTGTAAGCGATTATGTCAAAAACAAAAATTATAAGAAAAATGGTAAGAGATTAGATCTAAATAGACAATCCAGTGTAAACCAAAGAGATCCAGAACAAAGAACAACTTTCAGGGAAAATCATATTCAAGAAGTAAGAAGCGGCCTCTCTAAAAGACAACGGTGTCGAGCATGGTGCCAAGTGTCTGAACAATGTTTGATGACATCAAGTTGGAAACATGTTCTTCTAGATGCTTCTTCGCGTCTTGTCTTCCCACATTCACGATCGCAAGTTTCTCAGGTGATAACTCGTCCTCCTCTTGTACCGCCTTGTTATATTTGGCTGCCAAGCTCAACATCTCCTGTTTAATACCAGAGACAATAATGTCGATTGAGTGAAACATGAGGCTTGTGTTGCTTTGAACAAAAGAGTGTTTGGAATTTTTCCCTTTTCTTGTTTGTTCGGTAAAGAGATACCTGGACGGTCTGTTCGTTAGTCTTAGAGTGAGTGTCAAATCGTCTTAGATTCAGACCATCTGTCCATTTCTTCTTGTGGAGGTTAAGTAACATCTTCTCCTCAAGTTCGTTTTTCCTATAGTTAATGGCTATCGAGTAATAGTGTCTGTTCAATCCATGAATCAAGGCCTTGATAGTATCCAAAAATGCCAACGTCAGAGACATTCTTCACCCTTATTTTCTAACTCAAAACCAGAAAAATATGTTTCATAGAGTAATTTACCTGGATTGATGGTTTGTTCAGGTGCCCGAGGTTTGATGTTGTTTGACGGGGTTCTTGCCCAAGCATGATGGTCTGTGGATTTATCGAGCGGAACGCATCGATCACCACTTTTCCCTTGACACTTTGGATTGGATCTACCACCACTGCTACTGCTCGCTGATTTAAAGCTTCAAAACTCTGCAAGCACACACACAGATATCCACAATGAACGTATAAGTCTAATACAAACGGTAGGTGTGATTATTTCTACTATGCAATCAGCCAATCACATAACCGTACAATACAAAACCAATTACAACTGGCTAGGAAGCATAACATTCTGCAGTGCGTGACCTTTAAGACAGTACATGATAGAAGAAAACAACAGATTCTTGAGCGCATTACAAAGTTCAGATGAACCAACCACATATTTGAGTTTCCTTTACCTAAGAGACTTGTAAGCACTGAAGCTAAGTTTATATAGATAAACACAAAAAACTGAGAAGGGTTAATTTATAGATCATTGTATGCAACTAAGCAAAAAAAAGCCTACCTGTTGGGTATTAATGTCGACACCAGAAAGCCAACAGCCAAATCCAGGGTGTGAATGATACCAACCAACCACCATCTCAGGCCTGAAGAAGAATATGATCCCAACAAAAAACAGTATGAACCTATAAGTGTATACCCAGATATCTGTAAAAAGTGAGTATAAAGTAGAGAAGAACACCT
This sequence comes from Kernera saxatilis, assembly GCA_900406395.1. Taxonomy (NCBI): domain Eukaryota; kingdom Viridiplantae; phylum Streptophyta; class Magnoliopsida; order Brassicales; family Brassicaceae; genus Kernera; species Kernera saxatilis. The sequence continues at coordinate 16,984 of OVAY01000339.1, forward strand.
TCCAGTCTGTTTGAGCATGTCGAGCATATTAGTCTGAAAAACATGATCAACAGCTTCCACACTAACACCAGTACCACTCTGAGGCATCGCAAATACATCAACAACTCGAACAGTGTACTCATCCACGAACTCTCCAAGCATCAATCCCATTACTTCCATAGGAACCCCAGCTCTTCCTACGAAATCAACAAACAGTTCCGATCATTTCTTCAACTAGAAACCCTAGAGATTCAGAGACGGACCCGAGAGAAGTCTGCGAGCCGAAAACAAAATCGAAAACCTAAGCAACGTAACGAAATCGGAGTCTTGGGATGGATGATTTTACCGTGTTTGAGCATTTTGAGGAGGGCAAGAGAAGAGATGTAGACCTGCTCCGACGTATCGAGAGTCGGAGAATCAGTCGACGGGTGACCTAAACCGCTCCCAGCGCCCAAAATTCTCTGCAATCTCTCCATGGATACAGGATCTTTGTTTTGCTGTTTATCTTCTCGGTTCGTGAGAAATCGGTATCTTTGTAATCTTTCAAGAGTTTAGCTATCTTTACCAACAAGCCAAGAGGGAGATCCATCTTTACCCTTCTTGGATTCTTTCTCCCGAAATTACAAGGGTTTGCCAAAATGTGTTTCAACTATTTACATTTAAGTCCTCTAAATATTTCCTTTTCTAAACGTAGATCACACAAATAACGTAAACCTCCGAAAACAAATCTGCGTTTAGAAAAATTGCGTTGTAACGGAAATAATATTTTCAGAGAAAATAAAAAACTGTGGATATGAATCTCCGTTTGGCGTGTAGCCAATTCATTACGCCAGCCAATCTGGGTTCACATTTGTTATAAAATTTGTTAAAAATTGAAAAACATTAACATTATAATGTTATACTACGTTTTTAAGTTTTGAATCCCACTATTTTTTACCATTCAGCAATTTTTACTAATATAATAAGTTTTGACTCTTTTCAGCAATTTTTAGCGGTTAAGAAAGATGATTATGGTATAAAAGATATAAAATGAAAATCATAAATCTATAAATACCAATTTGTTAACGTTTCAGTTATCAAACTCTATTATGTTCGATAGCAAAGTCAAAAAAAATCATAGCCTGATTGTACTCGCCTTTTGAGTTTTGTCTCTATAAACTCCAAAAAAAAACTAACACTGTACCAACCATCCGGTCATATTGTGAGTTCAGGCCCCGCCCACACGAAAATGACAAAAGCAATGAAATAATCACATGTATAGAAAGAAAGAGAATAACAAAAAACATCGTATTCAAATATAGTAATGGTATGACCAAGTATTATTCTTATAATTACTAACTGGTACGGTGAAAACAAATAATATTGAAGCAGTTCGATGCATAAAAGAATATCGTAGTAGGCATTAAAGAAAATAGCTTAAGTGTCTTTGTTACCGGCGGCTTAAGAGTCCTCCTGCTTCTTGATGGATATAGTCCATAGAAGATCCGAATCCGATTCCACTGTGATTTTCTCCTCTTTAACCAAGTTCGATGTACTTATCAACCCACCAAATCTCATTTCAGTGTTGGCTTTTAGACAATTATAAAATCAGAAACAAACCATAGTTAGATCGCTGTGATAATGATGATGATGATGATGATGATGATGATTCAAAATGTTACTTACTGAGATCCCATTTAAGCCCTGTGGTTGTGGTTTTGGCAGATGGGGTTCCAATGGGGATGAGTCCACAGTGCGGTCCTTCGAGAGAAGACTGAATTTTAATTCCATGCCGATGAGTCTTTGGAAGGAGTTGGATGAGGCAATCATCAGACAAAAGGACTATCCTTGTATCTGGATATCGATACAAGACGTTGAGATTACCGGCTTCATGGTCAAATCTTCCCCCGAGTGCTCCTGTAGCAAGAATCTTGAGCTGACAGGAGAAAATTATGAAAAGGTGAAAGTGTTATTCAAGCAAACATTCCTTCTCTAGAAACTATGCAGACTAACACAAAAGCACAGAGCACTCGCCTGTGATTAAAAAAAAAAAAAAACTTACTCTGGAACTCTCTTGATTCAAAGTAGAGTCACGGATATACAAAATGCATTTATCAAGATCTGTGGTATCTTGATCGTGGGATTCATCTATAACCTTAGTTCCCTGGCAAAAAAGAAAAAGAAAAAAGAACCATGTAGAACAAACAAAAGCAGATATAAGTTATGTTGAATCCCACAAAGACACCGAACAATATGATCTAATGCATAATGATAATAATCTCAAAAATGCAAGAAAAACACATACGAGCTTACCAAGCTTACATAAAAGTCGAGGACATCACGCCGAATAGAGTCCATATCTCCCTTGATAACGTCTGGTTTATACCTAAAACACATTCCCATGCATTCTCAGAACTATCTCTTCAAGTTTCAAATGGGTAAAAACAGATCGATATTACCATGGAGACAATAATATCCAATTTCAAGAAAAAGATGTTCCTTAATCCCTTCTCTCTGTGTATACACATCTAATCTACCATCTACCGAATCATAAGATAGAGTTTGAATCTATGAACCCTTTCTATACAATCTCCATCTCAATTTAGGTATCTTCAGGGGAGGCTAGTTATTTCAACTAACCACACAAAAAAAAGTGAAGAATAATCAAATCCGAAGAATTTCAGAAATCGAAGTATCAGAGAGGGATTGAGCTCACGAAATTAACCTGTTTCTAATGACGAAAGCGTCTTCATCAGGGAAGAAGAGAGGTAATTCATCGTAGACGCGATTTGCGCCTCCATCAGCACAGAGACGAAGTTTTGCTGTTCTACACAGAAAATTCGAAACAAATAAACAAACCTAACCCCTCAAACAGAGTCGTATTTCTCACGAAGGCGGAAAGAGGAAAAAGAGCGATTCATCAAAAGAGAAAGAGAAGGTACCATGCTCCCAGAGAAGAGGAGTGAATCGTGGTAGATTCTGGTTAAGAACAATGAGAGCGAATCTCGTCGCTAAGGTTTCGTCGGCGGGAATCGACGGGAGGAGAAAGGATGAAGAGTGAAGCATTACTTCCATGGCTGACATCGGAGAGGGAGAGAGAGAGATAGTTTCTGAATTCATTCATTCATTATAATAGAAACAACCTAAAGGAAGCGACCAGACGTTGACTTCTCAAAGATTGATATAAAAAAAAAGAGGGACACGTCTCATTGTCAGCTGACGTTAAACTAGCGTTTCCCAAAAGGTGCCTTTATAACCTATAGTTCTATAATATTGTTGTTATTATAAAAAGTTGGATCTATTTTCCTTCCACAAGATCAGTAACACAATAAAGTATCAATTGTGCGTCAGATTATGAAAATTAATTACCTTTTAATCAAAGAAAAGGGTTTTTGGACCGTTGGTTTCAGATCCAAATTGCATAATCGATTCCATTTACAATTAAGCTGAATATAATGCTCGATAGCAATCTTATTATTTATCATTACATGTAAAAACATTTATTTGAGAATAAATCAATGATATTTCAACCAAAAAAGGGTTCTGTGAAGAACTAGAAATAAAATATCTAAACCCTATTATACATAGTACATACTACATAAGCATGTAATAGATTCTACATCGGATGTTTATGAATTTTTAAGACTATTTTTGGAGTAAGAAAAGAATTGATGAGGGGGCTTCGAACAAAAAACATTTTTAGACAATTCAAGAGGACTCTTCTGTCTCTCTCTGTACATAAATTTATATTAAGTCAAAATATTAAAGAGAGATTTTTATATATTGATCAAGGAAGAAGAAAACACAACCTCTCTGTTTTTTCTCCGTTTCTCTTTACATGAAGTAGCTGAGTGATGTCTTCTTCCTCGACCCTCCTTCTCCATAAAGCTCGTTCCATTGCTGAAGCTCGTTCATGTTCGATGAATCAGACGACACACTCGCACATACCTAAACACACAAAACATCCCATTAAATCCCATAACTTGGACCAAATGTTAAAACCAATTTTATATGTTTCAGTCTCCCAAACCTGTTCATGTGCGGCCTTGAAATCATTCATAGTCAAGGGTCTAATGTCTGTACTATTATATAACTGTGGCACTGGTCGGTTTTCGGCTAGAGCCTCACTCCTCTCCTGCGAGTCAAACAAAGCATTTGAGTTCTCGTTTAAACAAGGAAACCCACAAACGTAATACCCATTATGATTTTAAAACAAGAGAGCCTAACCTTCTTTTCTTTTTCTAGTATCTCTCGGATGGGAAGATGCGCCGCGGTCACGCAAAGATTCTGCAAACCAAAATTGTATGTTTTACTTACTTTGTCTCTGATGCGGTTTTTAAGAGATGGATGGAGGAAATTACAGACCTTTAAGTCACTCCCTGAGTACCCATCTGTCATGTTTGCTATAGCTTCTAAATCTACGTCTTCTGCCATCTCTTCTTTCGCCAAAATTACGCTCAAGATCTTCGATCTGTTTGCTGAATCCGGCAGATTAACCATCAACCTGCACAATCCACTCTTAAGCGATGCATCGAAGATGACAATGATACATAAAACAGAGAATTATTGACAGTTTATCACCTTCGGGGAAGCCTTCTAATTACTGCTTCGTCAAGGTCGAACGGTCTGTTGGTAGCAGCTAGTACTAAAACTCTTTCTTTATCCTTTGTGCGTAAGCCGTCCCAGTTTATCATGAATTCATTCTTCATCTTACGCATAGCCTCGTGTTCTCCTGGATTCTCGCGTCTTCCCAACATGCTATCAACCTAAATAATTTCATTCCCATTATTCAGAAGGAAAAAGAAAATGCAATGAGATCGTGAAAAAAAAAACTAATGGTAAAGCTACAAAAAAAAAGAAGGAAAAGAAACAGGCATTCAAAGAAACGTGAAGCAGCCGAGAGCTTCTATTTTTAAAGTATTGGAGCATACCTCATCAACAAAAATGACGCTTGGAGCTATCTTACTTGCTAAAGAGAAAACAGCTTTTACATACTTCTCTCCCTCGCCAAACCACTGCAAGAAAAATCTAAAAGTCAAGTCTAATCCCAAAGGAAACATTACTGAGTCTGGTCACGGTTTTAAGAAATAAATACCTTTGAGGTAATGCTGGACATTGAAATATTGATGAAGTTTGCACCAGCCTCAGTTGCCACTGCCTTTGCCAGCATCGTCTTCCCCGTGCCAGGGGGTCCAAACAACAGTATACCCTTTGTAGGCTACACGAAAAAAACAGCTACATTTCAGTTTCCAGAGAAGAGGGAATGAAACAGACATTTGAAAATGGAAACGATAAAGGTACCTTTGTAAGCTGGCCTTTGCCAAACAATTCGGGTCTTTGAAGAGGAAGCATGACCAACTCCTTTAAGGTGTCTTTAACATTTTCCAAAGCCCCAATATCATTAAAAGAAACACCGATATCACTTGGAGGAATGACGTCTGATAGAAGTTTTTTCTCGAATTCATTCTCAGTAACAACATCCTGAAATGATATAGCATTGTAATTGTTAAAAATCCAGAAGAAACTAGGCTAGCCTAGTAGGCAAAATGACATAATGGTCAGGAATATTACTTTGAGAGATTTCTTTGTGCTCTTGTTTTCGTTTTGAATTCCATGCAACACCTGCAGGCCAGATGTGATGCTGCAACACACACCAAAAGGTTATTTTCAAGAAAATATCACAAGCACAATCCAAGTTATACTGCAGTCTGCAGGAACTATAATTAAGAGTTCTTATTCAAAGAAGCTCACCTCTCTGCAGAGATGATAAGCTTGTTGTCTTTGACCGTCGGTTCTGAGCAGCTCATAAGATGATGACTCAAAGCCCAGCCAACCACTTTCTCCACACCTATTAATCATACAGTTTTGGGTTAGACAATAGCCTTACGCTCAAGGAAGAAAGACAAAAAAAGGCAGAGTGAATGATGCCCACTATCAGACGGAAGGGTTTGATCTTTGATGCACAAGGTTTCAAGGTCAGGGCAGTCCAGACGGTTTTTGCTAAGGACCTGCAAGAACAATTAACAAAGACATAAATAAAACACAAAAGAAGAAAAATAAGGAACATTTAGATGAAATGGGACTTCATTGAAAGATGCTCACTGCGCGGATGCTGGTAATATTAGCTTGAGCCTTCAGGATCTCTGTATCACGTTCAAGTTTCTCCTTCCAGTCCAACAGCAATGCTTCATCCTGTTATGTTTTAAGAACAAAACAAAATGAAATAAAAAGAAATAAATGGCTCTAGACAAGAAGAAAAAAAAAAGGAAATAAGGGCTCAGACCTCAGGTAACTGGATGATCACTTTGTTAGGAAATAGCCTAGTGATTTGTTTCACTGATTTAGGCATTTCTTTGTTCCTATCCTGCAGTCTACCACCAAAGTTATCCTGCAGATGACATGAAAAATCACTCCCAGCACATCAAAGAGAGGGGGTGTAAACAATCTTACAACTATTAAAGATGAGTTGGGTTATCATACTGGAAATGCAAGATCCAGCAATGCTGTTTGGTTGCTGCCAAACTTTGTGAACAAGAAACCTCCAGGGTGGGACTGAAAATGAAATATCAAAAAATCAAATTAACCATTAAACATTTTGAGAAGAACTTAAGAAAACTAAGACAGCTTAAGCATGCAAAAAGCGAGATTGAATAGAATTCCTACTTTCTCCTTTCGGCTGTCCAACTGGGTTTGTGAGGCTATGACAACAATATTCTCCGGTAAATTCTCAAACTTGCTCTTCAAAGTTACATACACATCAGTGTTCCCCGCCAGAGATTTCTCAATGTCTTTCAGGAACAATATCAATGACCCTTTTTCACTTTCATTAAAAGCCACCTACAATATCATTCAAAGAGATTAAAGGGTTTTGGTAGCTACAAGGACTATGTAGTACTCTTCAAATTAAACAGAGAGGCAACAAAAATTGGTAAAAACTACCTCAAAGATTTCATTAATGGCAAGTTTATCAGCATCGTCACTGGAAGAACTATCTAACCGAAGTGAACTCGCTACACATGAAGAATGTCATTAGTCATTACAATAATTAACTTTTAAGGCAAAGGTGCAGATATTAGCACGGAGATTACCAGTACAAAAAAAGCCACGGTCTTCTTCACATAGACCACCAAGATCATTGCCATCTGCTATAGGCCTATCAAATCTAACCCCGATTTTTGAAGATCCATTGTCTTCGAACGCAAGGAGTACTTTGCCCTGGAAACCTATTGCCGGACCCCTAGATTTGAATAGCATGAAAAAAGAAATAAAATTGAGTTTTAATAACAACAATCTACATCAGATGAAAAGAACTCAAACGAAAGAAGAGAAGAAAAATAACAAACAATACCTAAGTGGACAATACCTAAGTGAAGCTTGGAGAGAAGCAAGTGAAGAACTTGAAGGGCCTACAAACTTTACTCGATCACCTAAGAATTACAGAAGTGCTTGTTCAGTAACACAGAAAGAGGCACAACAACGAAACTGAAAAAATAAGACACATGCAACCATACCTGTTTTAAAGGTGTAACTTTTAGAGGTTGCAGTTGACACTTCTTGCCTCGGAACAGCCTGAGAACTCAGTGTTGATCCACCTGTTATATCAGCCTCAACACTTGAAGTTGGTTTCTTATGCTGCAAAACAGCAGCTTGTGCAGCCTGTACGGCTCGTTTAGCAAGCAACGACAATCTTTCACGCCTAGAACTTTCTTTGGAAGAATCTACTTCCTTGGCCGTCGATCCCTGAAGCCATCCAAAAAAAAGTAGAGAATCAATATTCAAGATTGCCGGGACATATATAGCTTCTAAGCCATTTGGAACCAATATTCAAGATTGCCAATCTAATACAATATGCTCACGATTCTAAATTAGACAATAAAAATTGATACGAATATGCATAAATCAAATGCGGCCAAATGGAAGTTTACCCCAGGTAACAAGAGAGAGTCAACAATCATCAATTTGGCCCCAAAATTTTTCGCAAGCGCTTTTGCTAACATTTCCTGATATATCTCAGAGCCTTCAAATATTACATATGAAAATTTTGTTAGAAAACTGGAAATGAGAAACAAAATAATTATAAACAATACTTGTACAGAGTTTCCCTCATACCAGCTGGTCCAGAGAGCAAGATACGGGGACACATTGTTGACAACTCTGATGCATACTTAGCAAACTTGCTTCCACACTTCATATGGACATATGTTGATGTTATCAAAACATCCTTGGTTGTGCCACTGTGACAGTTCAGAAAGTTGTTTATCCAAACTTGGAAAACCACAATACGTGTTGTACATCTTGCCGTAGTTTGTATAATAGAAATTAAATTTAAAAAAAAAATTATAACCACTACTGACCTTAAGAAATATGGGAAGTTCTCAAATGAAACTTCTATGTCCTGAGGATTGAGTACTCCTGCTCGCAGAAAATCCTTATGTGCTTGACGTCTAGTTGATACCAACGCTGACGAACTGTTATATTCTTTAAGCATTTCCTTCACTTCCCTTTGATCATCCACCAGTATTTTGGAAATGCTACCCCTTAAATCAAATTCAGAAGGATCCGCAAGTAAGCTCAAAATTGGTCTAATTTCATAACCAGAACCAGGAATATTTCCACCTTCAGCTTCTTGAAAAGGATCCATTCCATTTCCATCTGCATTCTGGTCATCGTTGGCAGCACAAGAGGTTGAGGCAACAGTTTTCTCCGTTGAAGCAATAGCAGCATGATCATTGTTACTATCAGCATCGTTCATGTCAACATCCGGAATACAATCATTGCAACTAGAAGGTAGCACAGGAACCTCTGAATTTTGCTTCCTTTTGACATTTTTAGCAGTAGGTGGTAAAAAAGGGACATTGCCTAACTTTGTTAAAGACGCCAATAAAGAGGCCCCATCAACAGATGAAGAGTCTCCTGCTCTTGTCTCAACATGAAGACCTTTCAAAGGGGCACTCTGCGCTTCAAAAATGCTCAATGATGAAGCTCTGTCTGGAGCAGCTAGATTTTCATCTTTAAGAGGCTGAAATATCTGAACACTCGTCAAGAAAAAACCTCATAGATAGATAAATAAAAGAAGAAAACGATATAACCCCTAATAACGAAATGTGGATAACTTTCCAGAACACTCTTAAAAGGATACATAAGCATGTTTCCCTGGGGTGCTGAAGACAACCTCATCGCCACCCCGTAGATGAACACAAGTACTCCTTTGGTAAATCTTTCCATTGACCTGAACGAGAACTCCATTCCCTATTATCTCCAACGATGCAACTGATGGACCTCCGTGCTGCAAAAAAAAGATATTATAAGTAAAAAGGCCTTTTGTCCCTTAGGCTAGTAGAAGACTTAACCAATCAGATAGATGTACATACCTCAGACTGCCTCAGTTCACACAGAACGCTGGGCATAGATTGATCTTTGATACATAAATCGCATCCTCGCCGTCCAACAGTAAACACAGAGCCTCTCATTACACGATGCGGGTTCTGAAATTATAAATAATTTTGTCAGGACAGTCAGAAACAACATAATTAATGGTCACAGGAATTATGATGGGAAGTTTAAAAATCACTAGATCAACTATTGTACATTGTCAGAAAATGCTCCGCAGCTACACATGATCGCGTAACATTGCGGAAAAGAAAAAAAATATTGACATCGCAGCTGACTACACTCAACCCCCAAACAGAAAGAACCAAACCCTAATGCGAAACATGCAAACAACATATGAAGCGAGTCACAGCAAATAATCACCCACCTGTGGATACTGAGAAAGCAGCTTAGCCCAAGGGGCCTTCGCAATCCGTTTCTTTGAGGATTTCGACTTCTCAGCTTCAGCCACAACTTCAGCTGGAAACCCCAAATCAATTCCACGAACAACCAAAACGTATGAGAAAAAGAGAGGATCTTTCCATGAAAAAAACGACAACATGCAACATGCGAACCTGCGGGCGTAGGCGTCATCAAGCCTTCGACTTCTGGATTTATGTCGGTATCAGGACAGTTTTCCATCGCCAGCACATCTGTTGTAGTAACTGGCCTTTCGGCATCATTAGCCTGCGGATCAGAAGTTCTCAGTTCCGGCTCTCCAGATTCCGATCCAGGATCCGAAGCCGGAGTTTGATTTTCAATCGGCACCTCACTCGCCGAAGAAGAACCTGCCGGTTCCGCCGCCGCCTAGGGTTTCCCAACAGACCAGAAGGAAAAACTCAAAATCAAACGAAATTGAAAATCAAAAACCCAGATTCAAATCCAGGGAACGAGAATTAAACCCCCTTTCTCAAGCGAAATCCAAAATTGAAAACGGAAATAATTACGCACAGATGCAATTGAAGCAGTAACGTTGGTCTCGATCTTAACCTTGGATCGTTTGCTAGGCCGTGAGGATGAAGTTTCAGCAGGAGAAGAACAAAACCGTTTCGAAGCGGAAGAGCTACGCCTCGTCTCCACCATATCTAAACGAATCTCTCTTCTTCTTCTTCTTCGCCGCCGCCTCCGCCGCTTGATCCAAACAAAAGACGCTTCGCAAGAAAGAGAAATCAGAGAGAGAGGAGAGAGATAGAGAGAGATTTCGTAAGGAATGAATGATTTTACTGCAAATTCAGTTTATCTTTGTGTATAATATATTTCAGAACTGCAACTTCCTTTTATTAAGTGCGTATCTGGACATATAAATTAATTTACATTTTTCTTTTTTCTTGTCATATTTCTAAAAAAAAACTTTAAGAAAGTATTTTATTCTCGTATTAAATGTTTTAAAAACGACAACAAAAATTAAATTAAAAACCAAAATCAGCTCCACTTAAGCTTTTGACCAAAGACGTAGATAATTAGTTTAGATATTTGAGGGAAGTAGATTCTCTCTTACTTTATTGTAGAGATTAAAATTTAACGCCCAACGGTCAATATTTGATTTTGCCAAAAAAAAAAAAAAGACAAATTATGACCTAGAGAATATTCTGCAGGCTAATGTTATACCGTTTAATCGTTAATTTTGGGTTTTAAATGTTGACAACTTGACATGCGTTTATTGCATTCGAAGTAGCATAGTTGCAGGCTTTCAGCAAAATCCACTTGATCATTATTCATAGGTTTCTGTTTTTTTTTGTTTTTATCAAGTTGCATGTTTTCAGATTTTCACAACGTCTAAAAGATTTGTTATAATATTAAATCTAACCTCTTTTTGTTAATTGGAATTTATCAATTTAATCAAAAATTATATTTTGTTAACTTCAATAAATATGAGTAAACAAGGAAATGTATCATTACTGTTGCAATGAAATTTGAAAACAATCTATTTTTGGGAAACAATATAAAAAAATAAAACATATATCTTAAAAAAAAAATTGGATAAGGGTCATAGAAAAATGAATAAATGCGAATGCGCCTTTGACGTTCTATTTTTTGTTTTTTTTTTGTGTTTTGATGCATATGTCTGGGTTTTTTTCACTTTTCAAAATTTTCAACATGGAAAATCTTCAACTGAAAAAAAAAATGTAACCACCAAACTACTTAGCGGTTAGGAGTTAGGACCGAAGTGAATGTTGTATTAAGCACGTGCTAACGTGAATTGATCCCGCCATCATATAACACTATAACAGTAGACTACTACATGTACTAATACTAGCAACTATATATATAATGAAGTGAGGTGTTAATGTGTAAAGGCCCATTAGTGTGGTATATCCGTTGAGGCCCGGCCTATTAACCAGCACTAATAAAAAAGGAAAAAAAAAACCAGGACAAATTAATGGTGAAATGGAAAAAAGAAGCAAAATTGTGGCCAAGCGTTTCGGGATAGGAATTTTAAAAAAAAGAAGAAGATGTTTTTATTGTTTATGGAAAGAGAAACTCAACCCTAAATGTTATCTTCTATAGTTTTTAGATATTGGGATAGGGAGAATATAAAACCAAAATTCTCGTGACTCCTATTCTTTAAAAAAAAAACATGTATTCTAAACATAGTAGTTTAATAGTTTTGATGATAAATAGAAAATTCTGAATGTATTTCCTATATTTTGTTTATAACCATGTATTCCCTATAGTTTTTGTTATTGTAATGTTGTTTTTTCGAAAGATGGAAGACTTGAACAAAAAAATTACAATTACATGAAAATGATTATTTATTAGATTGTTATGGCCCGTAAGGATCGTTCAGCTTTCTTGATTTAACTTTTATTAAGACCATGTTCATCTCAGTAGGAAAGAGATGAGAGCGCCAACTGGAGTTCCGCAAACTTACAAATTAGTCGACCAAAAAAAAAGACAAATTAGTAAGATAACGATCAACGGATTCAACAGGACCACTTGGGTATTAGTAACTTTGCCAATTTACCTGAAATATCACGTTGTCGAGCTGATCAGCGACATATTCTATTGAGACAAGAACCAAAGTGTTTGGTTTGTTTTTAATGATGTCTGCATATTTCAATTCTCTTTGCTTAATCCCTTTTAGGTTTCCTTTCCAAGTTCTTCATGTAGGGGGTTCAAAATAAACCAAGTTTTGAATTTCTGAAACCCTTAAGGTTAAGGAATTAAAACCAACTTTACGATCCGGTTTGGTTCAATTCGGTTTGATTTGATTGGGATGAGTAGATATCGGAAATTGGCTACACATGAACCTAATTTATCGAATTTCATCAGAGTTGGACCCAACATAATCGCTACCCTCCCTGAAATCAATCAAGAACAAAAATCGATCGGCTACAATGGATTCAGATCCGAGAGGAAGCGGGTCAACTTTTGACCCGTATTCGAAATTGATGATCCCCAGTCTGCTACACAGCGAGAGACATATGGGACAAAAACAAGGTAAAAGTACTCAGTTAACACATATAACTGTATAAAGGTGTATGCTTTATTGACTTTGAGCATTGGCTTGTTAGTTGTTAAGTGTTAGGTTGAGATTTGGTCGCTTATGTGTTTACAGCTTGATTACCCTACGCATCTAACATTTTAGGCAACCTAGAAATTAACCTTTTCTTTGAACAATCTGACTTTGAAGGCGGTTAAGGACCAAACAATCAAACCCGGTTTTGATCAAACATAGTCTTTACTATTGCGCAGAGACATGAATATTCAAATATTTAAGCAAAATTAAAAACGTCGTGGATCGTAAAACCCAAGATTATTCACATCCAAATCCAAATCCAACTTATGGGAATAAATTAAAGAAGACATAAAGAAAGAGAAGAGTTGCTTATGGTTCTAACTCCTGCAACGAGCAATTGCACTGCAACCACGACTATAAGGATTAGCCTGAGCTCCGTTCTGACAATTGTAATACGACGCGCCTCTTCTCGAACAAGGCACACTGTTCCGCTTCAAAGATTGATAGCTTATGTATTTTGTGGTCGCCAATATTCTTCTATTGATCTCTGAGTCCATTTCCTCTTCCTCTGCCCCGACACAGTCTGCTATTGAACCGTGGCAGCCTGAGCCATGGACTCCGGTCGTGGTCCATTCTAGACCGTCGAGGTCATTGGCGAAGCCGGCTTGGACCAGAGGTGATGAAGAGATGATCACGATGAAGAAGCCGAGAATCATAAGGGTTAGGAACAGAGTAAAAGACTTGGCCATTTTTTGGTTTTTTTGTCTTCTTTCTTTGGGTTTCTCTTTTGTGTTATTATTGCTGCTCGAGTTAATGTTTATATATACATGGGTGAGTGCGTGGACTAAGTTTTTGGTTTTTTGTTAGTGGTTGAAGAATTTTTCTGATTCTGTGTTCGTATTAGAAGTCAGTGTTTTCTTTTTTGTTTTAAAGAAAAATCATAGCACGATGAGATATTCACAGAAATGCCACTTGACAATGAAATTCAAAAAGATTATGCAAATGAATGATTTATTAATGGAGAATTGTTGGGAGTGGTTGAATATTTGTTAGAACCGACACGAAATGTACCAAAACGATTTGATATATTTGAGCGGGTCAAGCCTTTTTTCATTATCCATTTGAATTTTTAAAATTTAACATTATCATCCTATTTAATGATCTGAAAGCACTGAATCTAGCTTACATAAATAAATTTATAATTGCTTATTGAATGAATATATAAGTGGCAAATTACTACTACTTTTCTATTACTAGTTTTCTTTATCGATAATTGAGTCGCTATATTGATTTTAGTATCGTCATTCACTATCCGCATTTTGTCATTTCTCAGGTAAATGCATTTACTAGTAAGTAGTAAGCATCGATTATTGGCATCCACCGAGATCAATTTTAGTTTTTGTAAATTATACTTACTAATGAAGAGTCCCCTTAGTACCAACTATTTAACTACTGAATATATGTATATATATAAAATTGTCATGGTTCGTTTTCTAAATAAAATACGTATTTTGAAACAACGAAAAGCTATGATTCCTTTTCTCTTCCCCAACGACTATGAAACGAGTTGGGCCATCGTTATCCCAACAAAACAATGAAAATAAAACCTAACCCTTCTTTAACTAATCTAAAATAATCGACAATTATTAGACTAGCACTTTCTAATAAAATCATGTTTTAAATTATACAATACTCTAAAAAATCCCAAATTTTCTCTCACCGAATCAAAACGCGTTTCCTACTTCACATCACAATTCACAACCTTCATATATACTGCCATCTTTAGATCCATGAATATATCATAAAAACATTAATTGATGATATTAATATGTTTCATAGCAAACCAATCTGAGCCAACGACTCAATTAATACAAAATTAATTTCCTTTTGAAAATGCAAAAACATTGTTCGCATATAATAGTATCAATCTCATGGACTTGTAAACACAAACAAACAATACAGATATTTTCTTCTCCTATGAGCTTCTCTCTAGTCTCTTCTAAGGTTTTATGAAGATACAATATGTAAGAAAGCTTCATATTCATAGTATCATCTTTCTAACTTGCTGAGCACGTCATCCATTGGTGGCAACTCCTTCGAGATCTCAGCCCAATCCGGCATCCCCTGAAAAACAGAGTTTTCTCCTTACATCTCAGATGCAAAAAAAAAACCGTTTCAAAAACCTATACATCGATATCGAAAAAATAACCAAAATTATTCTCCAGTCGAGAACTAAAGGATCCATTTTTGCATCAAACATGAGAAACCAAAAGAGGAAAGGTTTCTAGATGAAACTTACTCTACCCGATCTGCGGACTCGACCATCTAACCGCAGTATGATGTACACGTCCTCGCCAGGGACAACTCCTTCTGCTATCTGTTGATCTCTTATCCACCTGAAACAAACAGAACCAAAGACATCTTTAAGAATCCAAAGAAAAGTTTCCATCTTTGATCTATCAAACTTTGATCAGCAAAAAGGAGATGAAAGTTTCTACCTTTCCCATTCACCAGGCGAAACAATCTCGGCCTTGAACCTGATTTCACCTTTCAGCTTCGATTGGGCAACTACCGATTGAGCCCGTGTATCGAAATCTTCCTACCAAGTAAAGAAAAATCACTGCTTTGCAAAATGTGAACGAAGAGGAATATTCATTTTAGTTTTGTTCCAAGACAGAATCTTTTTGCTACCCCAATTGAAGGAAGAGATGTAGCTGCCTTTGAAGAAACTCCAAAACCTTTTTTCTCGATTTCCGGTGTTTTACGTTCACCCCATACCACAGGAACTAAGAGAACACCTCGTCTTAGGAGCTCCGTTCTGAACCTATCTGCTTTTTGCATCGCGAGTGTAACAGTCTCCTTCTTTCCAGCTAGAATAACCTAACAACAGTGCCAAACACTTAACTGCTTAGAAACTCAAAAAGGCCTACAATTGAAACGATACTCGAGCAGTGAAATGACTCACGGGTCGAACTGTATCCCTTAGCTGCACAAGTTCAACAACACGGTTGGTTGAGAGGCGTAACGGTAACCGAGAAAGAGTTTCGTCTCGAGTTATCTGTACCATCTGTTCTTCCTCTTTCTTGTTTTCCCAAACGAACAATGCAACTAGAACAACAATACCTGTACATTGCTGCTCCGAAACCTTAGTCACATAAAAGAGCGACAAGAAATGGAAGTTAGTTTCAAACTGTGTCTATGGACTCACCTCCAATGTTAATTGCAGCATTTCCCGTGGTTTCCAGAAGATCTGGAGCACCATCACCGCCTCTAATTGCCTGAATCAGTCTTGGTACTGTAAAGAGCGTTGAGATACCCGCTGCTGCTGCAAATGCAAAGTAAAAAAATTTTCGAAAGCCACGAAATGGTGCTCGTACTTCGCTGATGAGTTTCAGATCTCTCCGGAAACTATCGCCAATATCTTCCCCGCCTAACCTAGCCTGCGAAAAATTGGAAGAAGTTTTGCCAATGAGAAAAGCTCTTCTTGAGGTTGAGGATAGAAACAAGAGAGAGAAAACAGGAGAGTACAAGACCTCTTCTTGCAGCTCCTTGAACTCGGGTAATGCACGAAAGGATGCTAAATCAGGATCATTAAGAATTGTGGCGAACTTCAGATTATAATCTCTCAAAGCGATTCTCAAGCTATCAGCAGCTTTTTTTCCTTCGCCCCTACCTCGACACGATAAACAATAGAAATGAAATAAAAGAGAAGAGAGCATAATCTCAACAGGATCTTCCACAACGGTGATTCGTTTCAAGATTCTTACCGGTAAGCATGACAACATGCTTTGTTATAGTAAGCAGCTTGTGACTCAATAGGATTTGGATCTAAACTCAGTGCGGTTTCAAACTGGACAAGAGCATCCTTGACCTGAAAGAAATCCGACAAAACAAATCAACTGAATCTGTCTCTAACTGGATAAGAGCAAACTGCGATTTTCTTTTCAAATTTTTATTAAGCATAATTTCTCTATTTAGATCAAGAAATCAGTAACCATCAGACAAAAATAATCCCATTCGTCTTGTTACAAACATGTATTCCACAGCATCAAACTGGTGAATTTTGTTTAAGAAGATAAGTTTACTGGTGAAAGTAGTGAAATTTCATCAAATTTAGGGTTTGCCCATTTCACAGAATCACACAAGCGTCAAAATGAGAAAACAGGAACAGCTAAAATCGTTTACAAAGTTACACGCTTATAGAGAGCTACAGAAAAATCAAAATCGACTGAAACATTTTCACCTACGATCACAAGTATCATCCGAATCAAACTCTAGAACTTACCCGTCCTCTCTTAAAGAGATCGAGACCAGTGTTGACGCACGACTCTGCCGTGAGAGCATCCGTCGGAGAAGACGACGGAGACGGAGGAGAAGAGGAAGCGAAAACAAGGAGATGGGAATCCGAAATTCGGCGAGAACCGAAAAGGGTCGCGTGTCCTGGTAGTAGCCATGACCGTCGTTTCTTCACTCTCGAGTAAGGATTCGAGACGCGGCGGAGGAAATAGCGGTTTAGCGACGGAGCTGTAGCCACAGCCATTCAATTTTCTTCTCCGCTTCCCAAAAAAAAACCCAAACTTTTTATCTTAAAAACGCTTCCTTTTTTTTTCTAAAGTTATTTTGTGGAAAAAAAAAATTTCTCAGTTTTGTTTTGGAAAATTATATATTTAACTGTTTGTTTTATGTAATTATCACCTTCTCCTCTGCCTTAGTTCGAACCAAATTATCTAAGAATTTTGAGGGATCAATATCATGCCAAAAAACACCATTGTTGATTTACAATCGACCCTTAACAAAATGAAGAAGATTTGTGATTGATGAATAATAGAACAAACTTGGTGGTGTAATATACTAACATCCAATGTGTTTTTGTCCGAAAAATAATAATTAATTTGCAAAGTAAGACCCAATTTGCCCGAACAAATCAAAAAGAAATCTCAGGAATTAGAAATAACAAGTAGCTGAGTTTTGAGACTAGATATCAACTAATTACTCTGTTTACTACAGAATTTACAAGAAATCTAACTTCAATTTTCAAGATTTAGATTATCACTAGGTAACTGAACTTTAATAATGAGTATTAACTAATCACTGGGTTTGAAAAAAAAAAAATCTAAAGTCAACTTTATATAGAATATAGATATCAACCCTTTTTTTTTTTGTGTGCAAATGGATATAGATAACAACTAATTACTCTGTTTTTATATATCAAGAGTCGTAATTGAGGATTACGTTCAAACTAATCTCTAAAAAAAGAGACAGCGGACACACTACAGCAAAGCATAGGAAACAATAAAAAAAATACTACATGAAAAATGAAGAAGTCTTAAGTCAAACTTCCAAAAATTAGATTATCACCAAGTAGTTGAACTTGAAGACGGATATATTCACTAATTACTCTTTCTTTTATATATCAAGACTCATAATTGAAGTTTGTATTCAAACCAATCTCTCTATAATTAGAAAAGGCAAGAGGACACACGAAAGCAAAACATAGGAAACAACAAAAAATACATGAAAAAGAAAATGTCTCAAGTCAACTTTCAAATGTGAGTTTACCACTAAGCAGTTGAACCTTAAATAGAGAAAACTGTTTTTATATATCAAGAATCATAATCGAATATTACATCCAAATCAATCTCTCAATAAAAACAAAAAACAGAGTACACACAAAAAGAAAAACAGAGGAAACACACACGAAGAAAAAAAAAAACAGAGCGTCTGAGAATTAGGCAATGAGGTCATTGCCACTTTTATTCAATCTTCTGATTATTAGTTTGATTAAAATCCACTTAAAGGAGGATCTTCTGAGAAGAAGGCCTAGAAGTGATGTCAGCAACCCATGCACTGACATGTGGACGCTCATCAAAGAGCTTCTTAGATGGAGTACCGAGCAAGTACTGAATCACAGGGATGTGGTGAAGATCGACCAAAGTGAAGTGATCACAAGCCAAATACTTAGACTCACCAAGCCTAGCTTCGTAGTTGTCAAGCACTTTGGCTAACTTAACCTCTTCTGCTTCAACAACGGCTTGGTCGGTGGTCAAACCAAAGAAGTGCTTGAAGATTTGTTCCCAACCAAGCTTTGAAGCAACTGAGTCAAACTCATGAGCTTCTATTTCCATGCCCATGGCCAAGATTGTCATGTTCTTGGAGCCAGGCGAGAGAAGTTGGTTTCCTTTGTCTGAGTATTCATGAGCTATATATTGAGTAATTGCTCTTGATTCTGCAAAAAAAAAAGAGAGAAAAATCAATCAAAATCCATTTCTGAGTGTTTTTGCTTTCTTTAATTGCAATGATCGAAACAAGAGTTTGAGACATTTAACCAGGACTGGGCATCCGAACTGAACCGAATAAATTAAACCGGTTTTCTATATAAACCCATCAGTATTTTTGTTTTTGTTTTCATAGTGATACCAATCAGTATCATTTTGCTTCGTACTAAATCGAATCTGAATTTAGTCTAATTAAACCGAACCTAGCCAAATAAACCAAAGTTTTATAAAATGATTTATTTTAATGTATCTTAGAAAATATTTTAATTGCATTTAGTTGAAAAATTCTAAAAACAAATATTTCTTGTTAGTTACTTTTGTTTCAAAATCAAGCCAAGTATGTTACCAGCAATTACCGAACCGAAATTAATTTGGTTAACTTTCTATAACAATTATTTAAACTATGGTTAACAAAAAACCTGGATCAAACCGAACCAAATTACGAATGGCTAGGTCTAAAATTTAAGTGATTTGATGTTTACCGAAAAGCTTGAAGTCTCCATCTTCAAAGGCTGGAATTTTACCAAAAGGCTGCAAAACCATTCAAGATTTTTCAGACCAAGATTCACTATAGAAATGGAAAAATCTTTTGTCTTGAAAATATATTAGATACTTACGTTACGCGAGAGGAAAGGCTCTTTCTTGTGTTCACCATCTTTGAGCTCGATATGAACAAGTTCAAAGTCGAGATCTTTCTCGTGCAGAGCGATGAGAACTCGTCTCGTGGCTGTAGAAGCAGGGTGGCCAAAAACTTTGATTCCTGCCATTAATTTAAGCCTCTTTTTTTTATTAAACAATAATCTCGAATTTAATTTAAGGTGAGAGATCTTCGAGGTTGATGGAAAGAGAGATACAAATGATGGAGTGTATTTATACAGCTAAAACAGAGTACTTAGTGAATAAACAAAAAACAAATCGGCGCCACCAATCTTGAATAAACTTTGTTATAGGATTATTTGAAAGTCAAGTTGATTACTTCGTTTCTATTGGTTCAAGACTTTTAGAATAAAGTTAATATAAAACATTAAAACCAGAGAAATTATCAACCACCGCGTGTTAACGACCAAAATTATTTTTTGATCTACTAGTCAAAGTTTGACCGGCATTGTTGGGTTCACGTTGATCGTCGAGTCGAGGACTGTGTTTCTAGATTTTCTTCTAACGAAATATTTCATTCGATATTAGTAACGATTTCAGAACAAGAGACTTTCGGTTTCACACTTTTGACAATATGGTATACAAAGTCGGGCGTCAATTAAGTATCAATCCTGTTGAAACAATGGGTGCATTATATAACTAACCATAATTTTGTATCAATACATTACAAAAATCATAAAATACAATGTTTTTTTTTTACGTTTTTCAGATCCACAAAATGCCCATTGTAAACCACAATGACACAACATTGCATTTAAGCTTGTGAAGTGTACGGAAAAGTTCGCCGGAAATTTTTCAGATTTTATTTGCATTTCCATTGAAAATTTAGTTTTTTTAAGATAATCACCATAAAACTAATTTTTGTTTTTGCCTTATTTCTGAAAAAAGTTATGCCTTATTTCTGAAAAAAGTTATGCCTTTTATTCATAGCATCAAACTTAAAGAAAATAAACACACACAGAAATCTTATAAGCTCACAACACAAGCTTACAAAGAAAAAAACTCAAAACACACACGCTCACACACAAAGTTATTTGATTTTCATTAATTCTTCTTCTTATCGTACCAAGCCTTCACATCACAGGCCTTCTTCCAAGCTGGTCTAGCCGTAATCTCAGCCACCCACCGGCGCACGCTAGGCCGGTTTTGGAACAATCTCTTCGTTGGTGTTTCCATAAGGTATTGTATGTTAGGAAGGTGATAAAGATCAGCCAATGTGAAACTGTTACTAGCCAAGAAGCTAGAATTTTTTAGTCGCTTTTCGTAGATATCTAGAACCTTCTCTAGCTTTGCCTCGGTTTCATTCACAACCTTATAATCCGTCTTTAGACCGTTCATAGGCTTGATGGATTGCTCATAAGCAAGTATCGAGCAGGTGGATCGAACTCAAAAGATTCGATATACATCCACATTCTTTGTGTTCCCATTGTCTTAAAGCTTTTGTGATTCAGAAGCTGTGAGCCTCTTGATCTATGAACAGTCACAATGTATTCTGATATGGCTCGGGATTCTGAGGAAAATAAATTCAATCAAAATTCATCCGAAATTAAAAAGTCTATCAGAACAGCTGGTTGTAAATGTAGTTTAAAACTCACCTGTCAATTTAAGATCCCCGTCTAGGAAAACTGGGACTTTACCAAACGGCTGCATCAATAAACACAATATCGAACTCAAACCTAAGATGTAGCATAACTTCAGTCACAAGTAACTAATCGCCAGAAACCCTAGTTATATAACATGTTGACAAGTTACTTGAAAGAGTTAATTGAAAGAGTTGATTACACAGGTAGAGTTTGGAGATCAGAACGCGGTCGTTTAAATCGAACCACCAATTAAGAGCTAAAACATTTCTTGAATGACAAGTAATCCATCTAGAGGTGAAACTTACATTGAGAGAGAGAAAACGTGGCTTCTTGTGGTCACCGGCTTTCATGTCGACGGTGATGGGATCGTAAGAAAGGCCTTTCTCGTGGAGAACGGCGAGGACACGCCTTGTGTTGGGGGAGTAAGGATACCCATAAATCTTGTACCCTGCAACTTTACATTCTCATCATTTATTACGAAGATGAAGAAGAAGAAAATAAACTCATAAAACTATCCAAACATACTTCATCCCATTAAAAAAATATTTATTCAGAATTGATTATTAAAGGAAACAAAATTGTAGAAATTGTTTATTTATTTTTTTCCAGGAAAAGTCTTTATTTCAGTTTTCTTAGCCAAAGCACCAATATATACCATTTATGCCATTTTTTAGAAAAAAAAAAATGCTAACTACAACAACTAGAGGTGACACAAAACAGACTTATCTCCTCTGGTTAGGAGATTTTAATTCGAAACATTCTCTAGAAATATAAATCACAATGAACTCAACCGTAATATTTTGATATAAATCAGAATGGTTTTTTTTTTTTTGATAAAGAATAAATCATAATTTCTGTAGGTGTTAATTATGAATACCATCTTTGTGAGCTAATTGTTCACACCATTTATAACATTGGTGACGGCTCTCGAACGTCTGATTACAATAATGGTTGCATCTCGTAGGTACATCACTCGCTTTTACCCCCATCCCTACGACTCAATTATGATATATTCAAACCATTATAAGCAAAATATATACATATATAATATTTGATAGCAAGATATACGAAAATAATTAATCAAAATAAATTACATGGAAATGGTTCATAAGCAACGGCCATCATAACCACAAGAGTAAACGAAAGCAACAATCTGTAGGAACCCATTTTTTCTACTCTCTGTACACTCAATTTGTTTTTATATATATATTTTCTCTTGAGATATATTTGGTGTATATTCCTCATTCATAGAGCATCAAAAAGATGTATTTATAACTAAATAAAATGGGTCAAAACCATCTTAATTACTTTTTTTCCTTTCAGTTTTGTTAATTAGCTGGATTTTTACATGAAATTGTAGATTTCTTTCCTTTTTTTTTTGGTCAAACATAGATTTCTTTCCTTTACCGTTTTTTCTTATCATGGAGGACTTTTTCATGTTTATCCTATCTCATCGAACACAATACTAAATGTTTTAGTCTACATCAAACTAAGTATTAGGAAGTATGTAAATGTCTAATATAATAAGAAAATTAGGAGAAAAGGCTAATATAATAAACTTATATAGTATTGAAATATTTACACATCTATCTAATTAAAGATTTTCAAATCCATATGGATTAATTGTTAATTAATGTGAGGTTAGTCTAGTTGTGAGTGTACTAGCAATTTTTTAATCTTCGTTTTAAGAAATATATATTTTGTACACTATGAATACCATTCATTGAAAACTAATTTTTTTTTTTTCACTGTTTTTTTAATTTCTAGATTTTTTAAAAATAATTGAATGGTGTTTGTTTTAACTTCTCTCTTTCTTTTTTTGTTTCTCCAGAAGGAATAAAATTGCAGAGATTGGTAATTTTGGAGTTATGCAATTTAATAAAAATTTACCAATCATACTGCAACAACAAGGATGCATGGATTATTAATATACAAAATTGTATAAATGCGTTGTAAAATTCAAAATCGCAAATTTGTATTAAAAATTAAACAAAAAATTAAGCTTTAAAAATGCCCATTTAGACAAAGTTGTGCACCCAAAATTGACATCGAATATTCTTGTCTGATATTTATTGTTGGCATTTTCATAGAAAACTTATCTGATTTTTTTAGGTGCTGTTCTTTCTAATCAGATGAAATTTATTTTATTTATTTATTGTCCTTTATTCATATATACTATCAAACATATATAAACCAAACACAAAGCATCTGATAAGATTCACCACACAACAAACAACACAAGCTTACAGCACAAAGTTTCTTTTGTTTCATTTATTTCCTTTGCTTACCAAACCAAGACTTGTCTTGATCACAAGCCATCTTCCATGCCTCTCTACCTGTAATCTCATCCACCCACTTACGCACTTTAGGTCGACTTTCGAACAATCTCTTCGTTGGAGTTCCCAAAAGGTATTGTAAATTGGGTAAGTGATGAAGATCAGCCAACGTAAAGGTACCACAAGCCAAGAATCTGGATTCTCCGAGTCGTTTCTCGTAGACATTTAGAACCTTCTCTAGATTAGCCTCGTTTTCTTTCACGACCGTTTGGTCAGTCTCTAGACCGTAGAGAGGCTTAATGACTTGTTCCCAAGTGAGTTTCGATGCGGGTGGATCGAACTGATGAGCCTCGATTTCCATCCACATTGTTAATGTTGCCATTGTCTCGTGGCTTCGAAGATTCAGAAGCTGTGTGCCTCTCGAGCTATGAACATATGCGATGTATTGTGTGATGGCTCGGGATTCTAGAGGGGGAAATTACAAAAGAAATAAGCCCGAGCATTGATTAGATAAAAAACAAATGTTTATCAGGTTGTTGTTGATTAGGATGTATAAATAAACTCACCACACAGCTTAAGATTTCTATCTTCAAAAACGGGGACTTGACCAAATGGCTGCATCAGAAACAGATTGTTAAAACTTGAAATCCGTGTGTTACAAGTAACTAATCCCTAGGTGAGCATCAAAACCTATATATAACAAATTTATGTAAATATTTATGATTCGGTGCAAAGTCAATCTATAAATTACCTGATCAAACAGGTGGAAACAGAGAGCATGATAGTGTTAGCGAAAACATTAAGTTAACAAGACCGATGAGAATTTAACCTAGATCTAGTATGCCTTGAGTGCCAATCTATCTACATGTGTGTAAATTGTAATCTCAACCTGAATTTACTAAAATAACTTACGTTGAGAGAGAGGAAAGATTCCCTTTTGTGTTCACCGGTTTGCAAATCGACGGTAATGGGCTCGTAAGAGAGTCCTTTCTCGAGGAGAACAGCGAGAACACGCCTTGTGTTGGTGGAGAAAGGATCTCCATGAACTTTGTAACCTGCAAATATATTCCATATTCTTCTAAAATTAGTATAAAGAAGAAGAATCATAGAAACGAATTTTTCAGAAATGAGAAATCATATCCACGAAATTACCGAAATCAAAATCTATATCTTAAATTTGTTTTATAAACTTGTATATATCTTACCGAGCTTTTTCACCTCGGCCGCACGCTTCCAATCTGGCATTAGCTTGAACATCATCTTCATACAGTCCATCGAGAGACGACTTGTATAGCTCACCGATAACCTGATAATATCATATATATATATATATATACTAAGTTAAAGTTATATGCTCTTGTTTTGCAATACAAAAGCGAGGAACATTTTGCTTTTACCTGACATCCACGTAAAGAGTCCCACCTTTCTTGTCTATCAAGAGATGAATTGTTCCAATGATACAAATTATAAACTAGGGCTCTACAGTCTGCTTGGGTTTAACCGAACCAAAACCAAAATCAAACCGACGAAAAAATATGTACTTATCACTTGCTTCATTTGTTTCATAAATAAATGTCGTTTTGAAACGAAAGGAATATCATTTTAGGTTTCATTTATTTAAGTGCTAAATTAAGACAGACGAATACTAACCTTTTTAGCTTCGTGAGGTTACCGCAAACTATAATTTTATATTATTTTGAGTTTCACCAAAGCTCAAGAAAGGAATCAAACCAACAAAGAGTTCATGCATAACTTAAACGAGTTGAACAATGGTAAGAACTGATTTAAGCCTTTAATCAGTAGCAACACCAAAGAAGAAAACATGATGAATCCACAAACATTTTCCACGATTCCGCTATCTCATTGTTATCAATCCGAGCTTTAATTGTCGTTTTATATGCTGTGATCAAATTATTTGCAAGTTTTCACATGTTGCTTCTCTGTTATTTGTTTTTGTTTTTTTTTTACATTACATTACAAACTTGAGAAATATGAGCACAAAATAATCACCTCACTGGTGTTCTTTACTTCCATTTCTTTCCTGTTGAAATTGAAAAGCGAATATCAGAAAAGAGTTGAGTGACATATTGACATGAGATAAGAGTCGAAAGAGTGGTATCAAATCTGACCATGGCGCATATATACGGACAAAGCTCCCGATTTCAATATCAACATCCGCACAAACTTTAGGATTAAAGATGATTGTTGTTTCTGTTTCTTTGGCCGCAAGAGCTTGTGTGTTCTTAAGCAAGAGGGAGTCCTACAAAACCGAACGTGTGTGACTCAATGCTTATAATCTGATTGATAGATCTTCAAAGGGTCTAATTACGGAGCAGATTTCTAAGAGGCATTAAGAGAGAAACCCCGGAAAGGTCGATGACAGAGCATTTGCAGACGACCAGCTTTCCCTCCAAGTGTCTTGACATGATTTTAATATCAACATAGTTCGACGCATCTGAGTTGAGAAATGGAAAATGAGATAAACAAGCAGACGAACTAGATTTTGTTTATATGGGAGTTACGAAGCAGCATTACCTGCTTCTCCGATTCCACCCTGCAATTTCTTCGTGATTTCTGTTTCCGTCTCTTTTTCTTGTTTCATGATCTGTTGTAGCTTCTCATACAGACTAGAGCCACTGCAGATCAATGCAACCAAAAACGGGTTTTGATGTTAAGTGATTTTAAGTGTGGAGTCTGAAAGGTGTTGAGGATTTAATTACCCAGATAATTTAGGTGAACCGAACAAGAGTCCTTCCTTGCTCAAAGACGAAGCTTTTACTGCTTCATCAAACCGGTCTCCAACAAATTGTTTCTTCTGATTGGAAATGTTTGGCACGGAGCTTTGATAACTAGGCTATGTAACAGAACAACATTATTTGGATTTGATTGTAGATTGAGAAGGAGACGACCCAAATCACAGGAAAGGAGGAGAACAAACCTCATCATCGCTTGATGATTCACTATCCATGGGTCCAGGAAGTTCATCATCAGTATCACTGTCTTCCTTATGAGCAAATTTCAAACTTTTTCCTTCGCGCCTGCTGTACTGGAGCAGAAATGAGGCCAATGAATGAGACAGAGAACCGAGCAAAGTAGCAAATCAATTGCTAATCCACTGGATAAGGAAGAATTACGGGTTTAGAGCTTCTTTTTATCACTCTAATCTTATCTGGAGGAGGGACTAAAAGCTTGGATACCATATCCTCAGTGCACCCGTGCAGAACCTCCCTCGAATCAGCTACAGAAATATCCTGTCGGTTTTCTGATATTTCATCAAAATCGTTGAGGCATTCAGCGATTGGATCCTCCTCTATGGCCTGATCATCAGCAGGCTCAAAGTTTTCAGCCAAGTCACTTATCTTGGACAACGTTTCTCCATGAGTATGTGAGTGAAATGAAAATTTTGGCCTCACATGATCTTTTAAAACTGCAAAGACATTAGCAACCCAACTCAGAGATTTCAGAAGTTAGCACGCATGATCTGTTTCTTTGAGTTTTCATTCGTATTGCCTGCTCTTTAATTTTTTTACAGTACAAGTATCAAGACGATTTTTGGTCAAAACAGTACCTTTACTACCTCTGTTGGTTCTGAAGCCAGATGAATGGGATGATGAGACTGAAGCAATGCCATTCAAATGGATTAGTGACTTGGTTTCTTTACTTATAGTGGACCACGTTGCTACTGGTTCATCAAGTGGAATCTGAAGGCAACAACAATCATCATTACAAAGAAAATTAGTAAAGAGAGTCAACAGGAGAATACTGTCACCAATTCAACAAAATATATAACCGAACTTTTCAAGATGGATAGGTAAATTTACTACAAATTTTGGATGTTATGAAAATAGCTCAAAGAAGTCGAATATCAAGTGGAAACCTCATCATCTGACACATTTTCCTGAACAGATTTGCATGTTAATCCGGTTCTTCTTGAAGACGCAAAATAACTCTCCTCGGGGGAATCAGGAACTTCAACGTCATCCTCAAGAGATGATGAGACCTTCCATAGCTAAGAATATAGTCACCCATCAGCATTTAATTCCATTATTCCTCGTAACAAGAAGCTGCACAAGAGAATAAAAAGACTCACAGTTGCTTCCAGAGATACATCGCCGGTTTCCCTAGCATAATTTAGCTCAGAACAACCTGGAAATAACACAGAAGCTCTTTGTGAGAACAAAATTCCCTTATTGTAATTTATGAAATGCAAGATAAGGGAAACCTGACTGAAGTTAAGATGGTCATAGAAAAGGCTGACCGCAAACTGGATATATTACCTATGAGTTTTTCGAGCTTTGTTTGAAGTAGTAATCCTCCCTATAATATTGAAGCCAACTATGATCAAACTACAATAAAACTTGCTATAGCTCCTCAAAAATAAAAGGTTCTGTAAGGTTCCCAAATCAGATCAAAAACAGTTTGCTTCATAGGAAGTTGAGTAAAGGATACGGCCAAATAATAGAACCAAAGAGACTCATTTTGGAGAAACCCAGATATTGATGAAGATAACTTGTCATCATTCCATCTTCAAACAAATACAATTTCTGACAGCAGACAAATTCGCAGGGTTTTAAGAATCGAAAGTTAGAGACTAAACATTACCTCTTCCTTCGCCTTCTCACTTGGACACATATCATTTTCTCCCAAACTAGCATTGACGTGCTCTTCCTCTTCCTCTAAATGACCAAACAGCAGATTGAAAATTACTCGTAAGACAGTGAAAGACATAAAAACTAAGAACCAGAGGCGAAATTTCAGATGACAAAGCAAAATCCTCAGTCCTCACCAGATATGCTCTGATCAGAATCTGGGTTTCCCTGAAAATCCAACAAGAAAAACAAAACGGAAAATCAAATGAATGTCCGGGAAGAAGAAATCGAAAAAGTAAACAATACACAAGGCTCTTGAACAGTCACCGTTAAGTTACTTCGCCGCCACATTCGTCGTCACCGTTCAACTCGATCTCGCCGGTGTTCGCCTTTGTACCGGCGTTGCCGAGAGTATGCTTGGATTGCAACTGGGCTTCACTATTTTTATTGGATTTGTCATTGGGTTTTAATTGGCCCAATTCATTAAAACTCCCCCACAGTTTAAGATTTTTTGTTTTTATACCCAACATTTGGAAATAAATTAGAAATCAATTTCCCAATTCCTCAATTTGGAATTAAATTAGAAATCAATGAGTCAATGACATTGTGTAAATATTCTTTTAATAACCAGGAGAGAAAGCAATTTTTAGACAACTTATTAAATTTGTTGACCAACCAAAAGAAATACAACACTTTAAAGCTAGTTAAGATAAAATCAATTATAAATTCTAATTCCAAATCGTAATTTGGAAATACAATTAAACATTATTATTATCTTTTGACATCATACAATTAAACACTATTATTTTTTTCTTAAAAAATGCAATATTTAAATGCCTGCATCGTGCCCCAAGTGCTAGTGCTATTTTAGAAACAAATATTATTATCAGGGACTAAAAGCTTACATGACACGCTCCACAGGAGATCCGCTGCACTTCTACCTAATCTCTGACGCCTGCTACTACCAGAAAGATCGGACGGTCAAAACTTGATAATAGAAGAAGTGTACCGTAGTCTTTGATGCATCTGATCATTTCCAAATTAAAGCTCGAAACGCAAAGAGTCTAGAGCGCGCAAATTTTGAATTTATTTATTTATTTCATTTATTTTCTTTACCTCCACCACAAAAGTAATTTCATCGTCATGTTCGAGAAGAAAGGAAGAACACTGTTGGCGCCGAGGAAAACCCTAGGGACGATCAAAACGAGAAGAACGAAGAAGGATCGGAAGATGGAGGGGACATTGGAGCGACACTCTCCGCTTCAGTTCGGGCAATTTTCGAAGCTTTCGTTTGACAATCACCCGCCGTCGAAGGTTGCGACATCGGCGTTTCAGGGTCTCCTGGATTCGGAGTCGTCGGAGCTCCGGAATCAGTTGGGTTCCGTTGATGCAGATGCCGATTGCGGAGAGAAGGAATTTATTCTCAGCCAAGAGTTCTTCTGGTAAATCTTCGTGCAGCTCAGATTTTGAGTAATTACTTTGCTGTGTATGTAAAGGTTGAGATCTATCGTTATCTTCCTGGTCGGACTACGTTTGCATTCTTAAATCCATTTTGGGCTTAGTTAATTTTACGAATTCAAGATCGGGCAAAATCTATATTTGATTCTGTAAATTGGGGAAGGTTTCCCTTTTTTTCACCTTTTTAAATCTAGCCTGTCCGAAATCTCAGAGAAAGCTAAGCTTCTAGAGGTTTATGCTTAGGTCCTGAGATATTGATGATTTGATGGTATAGTTTACAAGATAATACCTGTGATTCGTAAAATCTCAGCTACTTATAATTTCTTTTCCGACTTTATTTTTCAGCACACCCGATTATATAACCCCGGACAATCAGAACTTGATGAGCGGTTTAGATATCAGCAAGGTAAGCTGTTAATATTATATAAGATCTTTATTTCCCCAATGTCTCAAATTTATAGTTTTTCCCTTTCTTTTTTGTAGGATCATTCTCCTTGTCCTAGGTCTCCTGTTAAACTAAATACAGTTAAAAGCAAAAGATGTCGGCAGGGTAAGCTTTCATTTCACTGTTTTTCCCAAAGATTTATTTTTATTTTGACTGTCTTGTGGTATAATTGTTATTATAGTTTTGTTTTGATCTCATGTTTTAATAACTGTCCAACATTGAAGTCTTTATTGCTTTGAGATTCGCAGTAGTATCATCTAGTGACTTGACGTTTTGGTGAGGTGTTCTTTTCCTACATTTTTTAATAACTCAGATAGAAATTTCTGTGTTTAATGCAGACAGTTTCACAATGAATCCTTCCAATTCTTCCTGGTCATCAACACATAGAGTAGATGAACAAGAAAGTGTTGATATTGACACAGATGAGATCATGGTGGATAAACTCCAAGCTAATCAAACAGAGAGGGCTGGATATGTATCACAGGCTGCAGTTGCTCTGCGGTGTCGGGTTATGCCACCCCCTTGCTTCAAGAATCCATATGTGATGAATGAGTCCGAGACAGCTACTGACCCTTTCGGATATCAGAGGTCAAAATGTGCTAGTAAGTTTGCTGTCCCAGTTTTCCTAAAATTCTTACTCAAGAAATTCCTGCAAGGCTAAAAAAATAACGAAGGTGGTCTTTTAACTTGGAATTATGATGATGATGGAATTATGTTGCTTCTTATGTACTGTTATGCAGGTTTTCTCCCCGCAAGTATAGGTGGGGATGGCTTGTCAAGATATCTCACAGACTTTCATGAAATTCAGGTAAGCGAAAGGTGGTCTTTTAACTTGGCATTATGATGATGATGAGGGACTTATGTTGCTTCTTCTAACGTAACGTGGTTTGGTTTCTCCAGCAAATTGGTGTTGGCTATTTCAGTCGTGTATTTAAGGTGTTGAGGAGAATTGATGGTTGCTTGTATGCTGTGAAACAAAGCACAAGGAAGTTGTATCTAGATTCAGAGAGGTAGATTTTTCAGTGGTTTTCTTAGTAAGAGAGAGACATTTCTGCATTAAAAATAGTTCATCTTGTTTGGATCATTTTGTTCATGTTATCATAACTAAGTTTTTGCAGACGTAAAGCTATGATGGAAGTTCAAGCCCTTGCTGCTCTAGGTCAGTAGAGTCCCTTGTTTAGCCTTCTTCTCCTGAGTCTATTCTGTTATTCCCTGTTTGCAAGCTAAGATCAGTGTAGCCATCAACCGTTTCTATCTTTTTTGTTTGTTTGTAGGATTTCATGATAATGTAGTAGGATACTACTGCTCGTGGTTTGAAAACGAGCAGTTATACATACAACTGGAACTCTGTGATCACAGCTTGTCCAAGAAATCTTCTCTTAAGATCTCAGAAAGAGAGATCTTGGTGGTTATGCATCAGGTAAATACTTACTTAACTTTCATATAAAATCAAGTATAGAGTGTTTCTTGATTCCTGAGAATTCAAATACATACCATTGTACCATGATTCTTACAGATGGCTAAGGCGTTACAGTTTGTGCATGAGAAAGGAATAGCTCATTTAGATGTAAAACCAGACAATATTTACATCAAAAAGGGTGTCTGCAAGCTCGGTGACTTTGGTTGTGCCACGCGATTGGACAAAAGCTTGCCAGTAGAAGAAGGGGATGCACGTTACATGCCTCAAGAAATACTAAACGAAAACTACGAGCACCTTGATAAAGTCGATATCTTCTCTTTAGGTGTCACGGTTTATGAGCTGATTAGAGGATTTCCTCTTACAGAATCAAGAAACCAATCCCTCAATATCAAAGAAGGCAGACTTCCTCTTCTTCCTGGCCATTCGTTACCGTTACAGCAATTGCTTAAGGTACATAATTTGCTTTCTTATCTGTGTTTAGTCCCGAGCATTGGAACATAGCATTTAAGACAGAATTTCTAACATGTTTTTGAAACAGACAATGATGGATCGTGATCCAACGCGTCGTCCTTCTGCTAGAGAATTACTAGACCATCCCATTTTCGATAGGATTCGAGGTTGATTCATACTCTCTCAGATGATGAGAAACTAGATTTTGTAAATTATGGTACCAACCAATGATCAGAGGGTAAGGTTTTTTTTGGAAAACTACTGGCGTATAAAGGTACCATGATCTAGATTTTCGACACCAAAGGCCCGGTTAACAAAAAAAGCAGAAAATAAGAGAATATGTATTTGTTTTCTTGTTGTAATCATATGGCTTTTGTAAATTTGTGGAACTAAAAAATGCGAAACTTAAAATCGGAATTGTAATTTTCCATGTTTCGTTATCGATCTCAAATGCCAATTCATTCTTATCTGCGTTAGAAAACCATATATTCTTTATTCTTTTCTTTAATACTCAAGTAAATTCTTCTTTTCTTAGCGAACCACTAAAGCAACCATCTTTGCATTCTCATATCCTCATAAATAGTGGATTTTTTACCAATACAATTTTCAAATAGAATTGACAAGAAACCTCAAAGAAATTTGGGCCAATCATTATTTGAAGATGGGCTTGCAAAATATTCTTTAATGAGACAAGTCAGTGGCTATATATATTCTTCATCTAAAATAATTTAAATTAATTTCAGAATTTAATAGAAATAATAATAATAATTCAGTATATATTCTTCATCTAAAATGTCACATGTCAGTTTTACATTTTATCTTGTACTCTAAATTAAGATACTTGAAGTTTTGTTACAATTAAGATACTTGAATTTCTTAATTATTTACTTATTTGCCAATATAAATCGTATATCATTATGGATGTTAAAGAAAATCGTATATCATTATTATTTTTTATTTAAAACTGTAAATCTTTTTTTTTTTCTTTTGGTATAGATCACATATAACAGTTATGTATTTTCCACGGTTAGTTGCATAAATTTTCCATTTTATACACTTTCTCATCTTGCTTTTTTTTTTTTTTTGATATACACTTTCTCATCTTGCTTATATGACATCTATGGATTTTTTTTCCTTTCAAACATTGTTGGTTTGAATTTTTTTTCTTTTTTTACAGGAAAAAATACATTAGACAGTTGGAATTTTTTTTCATTTTTTACAGGAAAAAATACAAACATTGTTGATTTGTATTAAGAAGTTTTAGTTCATTGCTTTACCTGAAAAAAAGTTTTAGTTTATTTTGTTAGAAGTTAATCTTCTAATTCCAAAAACGGTGAAGTATATTTTATCATTTATTTATTTTCCCTTTAATTCCATAACCTAGATAATTAATAAGAAACAATTGTTTTGATTTATAAATAACATTTTTATCATTATCATAAGAAGCAATTCCATAACCTCTTTTTTTTTTTTTTTGGCATAAACTAAACTCGTATATATCTCCAAATCAACAAATAGAAACACATTTATGAAGGTACATATATTAACTTTTCTGTATAACAATAATTATAGTTTTTAGATTTTTATTTCCTTAAATTCTCAATTGATAACTGTGTTTCCATATATTTAAAAAAATATAAAAAATTGACTTTTAGTTCTTCACCGCCTTCACAATATTGGGCTCTATAAATACGTATCTTCCGTCTCGCTTCTAGTCTTTCTATTCTTCAGTCGCGCAATTCTCGATTCTCTCCCAAATCCCTGTGAAATCGGATTCGTTACTCTTTGGAATCTTCGGGTACGTCACGTCTTAGGGTTTAAGATCGCACAATTACTCTTTGCATGTCTCGATTTCGTACTCGTCTCGAGTCTTTTGTTTGATTTCTTCTCTTTTCTGTTTCCGTACGCGATCTTGATCGAGTTAGGGTTACGCAGGCTTCTCTGTGCTTTGTTGATACTGCGCAATTTCTTGATTACTTTCAACGATTGGTGTATTGCTCTCGAATCGTTTCTCAAATTTGTGCGTCTTTCTCTGTTGGTGATTCTTTCTGGCGTAATCGCCATGGATGCGTAAAATCTTGTCGTTGTTTCTTTTGGTGGTCGAGTTAGTTTTATTTTGTGGTTGGTGATGAGATTAGCTTTTAATATCGATAATGTGGATGCTAAAGTATCGATGAAAACCTATCAGGAGCTAAACTCTGTTGTAGTTATCTTGATTTCTAGTGTCTATTTTTTTAATAGAATTTGGTTCAGGAGAGTTTGAAAAGGTTATCTCAAAATGGAGCGCAAGATTATCGAGTTGGAGGAAGGATGGGCCTACATGCTGTCTGGTGTTACCAAGCTGAAAAAGATTCTAGAAGGAGAGCCTGAGGCATTTGAGTCTGAACAATATATGAATCTTTACACGTAGGTCGTCTTATGTAATTTTCTTGTTGTTTTACTACAGTTCTGGACGGATACTTACCACAGTGTATTGTTATGTGATTCACAGGACTATCTACAATATGTGCATCCAGAAACCTCCTTATGATTACTCACAGCAGCTCTATGATAGGTATCGTGAAGTAATTGAAGATTATGCTACGCAAACGGTGAGTATGGTGATATTGAGTTCTCTTTATTAGAGTTCACCTTCTTTTTTTTTTTTTTTTTTGAGCAAACAGTTTAATATTTTTGTATGGTTAGGTGTTGCCCTCTTTAAGGGAGAAGCATGATGAATACATGCTGAAAGAGCTTGGTCAGAGGTGGGATAATCATAAAGTTATGGTTAGATGGTTATCCCGCTTCTTCTTCTATCTTGACCGTTACTACATTGCACGGAGATCCCTTCCACCACTGAGGGAAGTTGGCCTGACATGCTTCCGCGATCTGGTTTGTCATGCATTCCTGTAGCTCCTAATTTTGCATTGCTTCAAAGTATTTTGTAACAGTCCATCCAATTATTTACGTCAGGTTTATAATGAGATGCAATCCAAGGCCAAAGAAGCTGTAATAGCACTGGTAAGTATAGAATCTTTAATGCAATTAACTGAGTAACTCTGGTTCTGCCTTATTCAGTATCTAACACAATTTGTATTGCCAGATTCATAAAGAACGCGAGGGCGGACAGATTGATAGGACACTATTGAAAAACGTATTAGATATCTATGTTGAGAATGGGATGGGAAATATGGAAAAATATGAAGAGGATTTTGAAAGCTTCATGCTTCAAGATACCGCATCTTACTATTCTCGCAAGGCGTCAAGCTGGATCCAGGAGGATTCTTGCCCTGAATACATGCTAAAGGTATGTCGCCAAATATTATTTTTTGGGATTGTGTTTTCATTTGATTTCAGGACTATGTTAACGTGACTACTTCTATATTGCAGTCTGAAGAGTGTCTAAAAAAGGAGAGGGAGAGAGTCACTCACTACCTTCATTTAAGCACTGAGCCCAAACTAGTCGAGGTTGGTTATGATACACTCTGTGCAATTTTGCTGAAATATTTGTATAATTTGAATAAATCAATAGTTTTACTAGGAAGATTTTCACCTTTAAACTTAGAGATATGCTTATTTTCTGACAGTAGTTTATAGGGGTGACAAGTATATTTTATCGTAAGCACTGATAGTTTATTGGCTTGCTTCGTTTATTTCTGTATGCAGAAAGTACAAAATGAACTGTTGGTCGTGGTTGCAAAACAGCTTTTAGAAAATGAGCACTCAGGGTGCCGTGCATTGCTCAGAGATGACAAGGTAGGCCAGTTTTTGTGGGTTTTTATTATATCCTTAAACGATTACTATCTTAAATTCTCTCTTTGACGGAGCATTGCTATATGCTTTCAGATGGATGATCGCTCCAGGATGTACAGGCTTTATCATACCATCCCGAAAGGGTTGGAACCTGTTGCAGACATATTCAAGCAGGTTTTTATTTAACTCCCTTCATTTTGCTTACAAATAATGGATACTAGTACCCCACTTCCTGTTTGTTTGCAACTCTCTTTTCGAATTGCTAAATGACATAAATTTAACTGAAAATATGTATACAGCATGTTACTGCTGAGGGCAATGTCCTTATCAAACAAGCCGAAGACGCAGCTTCTAATCAGGTTCATTTCATTTGCTCATTTTAGCCTGAGAACGGTATGGAATTGAAAATTTAGATGTTAGTCTAGGCTCTTTGTGATCGCTAAGATGAATTTTTCATTACCCAGGCTGCAAGTACTGGTGGCGTGCAGGAACAGGTAGTTAGGCTAACCTGAATATATAGGAGAAAATATTTTTGAGTTTGGAGATTCACTTCTTTTTTTTCATGGCTACAGGTGCTAATCAGAAAAATAATTGAGCTACATGATAAATACATGGTCTATGTCACCGAGTGTTTTCAGAGCCACACCCTCTTCCATAAGGTCTGAGTGTGTTCACGTGTCTATCTTCTTCCACAACATTTTATTTAGTGACCATAGTTTCATAGTTTCTTTGAATGCATTGTAGGCATTGAAAGAGGCATTTGAAATCTTCTGTAACAAAACAGTGGCTGGAAGTTCCAGTGCAGAACTACTTGCAACGTTTTGTGATAATATCCTCAAGAAAGGAGGAAGTGAGAAGCTTAGTGAAGAAGCTATTGAAAACACGCTTGAAAATGTATATTTTTTTTTTCTTCATACGGCTAATGCGCAGTGTCATTTATTCTTGGGTTGATGCTAAAGTTTTATTTTTTTATTACTACAGGTGGTTAAGTTGCTTGTTTATATAAGCGACAAGGATCTTTTTGCCGAGTTTTACAGGTACATCTCTGCCTCTAATATTTGTTTTCCTCTGAATTTTATTGCTTATGCTTTATTGAGATGGCATTCAAGATATTATTGGAATGGCTCAGCTCAGATTAATGAGCTCTATGCTTTTCTAAATATGGTTGTTTTGCAGGAAGAAGCAAGCCCGTAGGCTCTTATTTGATCGCAGTGGTAATGACGACCATGAAAGAAGTATACTTACAAAACTCAAACAACAACTCGGTGGGCAGTTTACTTCTAAGATGGAGGGCATGGTTAGTTGGATGAGTTTATTTTATTTTGCATACAAAGGGTTTTTTAGTAGTAATTAAGGTTGATTATGCTTTTTTTTTGTACAATTAATCTGTTTTATATAGGTGACGGATATGACATTGGCAAAAGAACAGCAGAAGAACTTCGAGGACTATCTAGTGACTGACATTAACGCAAACCCGGGGATTGATTTGACCGTCACTGTTCTCACCACCGGTTTTTGGCCAAGTTACAAAACATCTGACCTCAATCTACCCAGTGAAATGGTAACTCTTTATTTCTCAGGTCTTGAAACAGAAAGGGAAAAATATTGTCAGCTCCAGGTGATAATATCTGAAATTGGTTGATTTTCTTTTGGTTTCAGGTGAAGTGTGTTGAAGTTTTCAAGGCATTTTATGAAACGAAAACCAAACATAGGAGACTTTTGTGGATATATTCTCTGGGAACTTGTCACATTACTGGAAAATTCGATCAAAAACCAATCGAGTTGATCGTTTCTACCTACCAGGTATCTTTTTCTTTTTTCCTCGTGACTTAGTGATATATATATTTTTAATTGG
The DNA here is from genome assembly GCA_900406395.1 of Kernera saxatilis. Classification (NCBI taxonomy): domain Eukaryota; kingdom Viridiplantae; phylum Streptophyta; class Magnoliopsida; order Brassicales; family Brassicaceae; genus Kernera; species Kernera saxatilis. Next base: position 54,511 of record OVAY01000339.1, read on the forward strand.
TACTCTGATTACTACTTAATAGATATTGATTTGTTAATCTATTTTCTTTCAGGCTTCTGTGCTTTTGCTTTTCAACAACACAGAGAGATTAAGCTACACTGAGATCTTTGAACAACTGAACCTTAGCCATGAAGATCTTGTCAGGCTGCTTCATTCACTGTCGTGCGCAAAGTACAAGATTCTTAATAAGGAACCAGTCTCAAGAAGCATCTCTAAAACGGATGTTTTCGAATTCAACTCCACCTTCACCGATAGAATGCGGAGAATTAAGGTAATAACATGAGAATTCACGGATGTTTATTTTGATCTCACCCGGGGACTATATGAAGAAAAACTAAAGACTGACTTTATTTTGTTTGCTGGGAAACATGAAACAAACAGGTCCCTCTTCCCCCAATGGATGAGCGGAAGAAAGTAGTGGAAGATGTTGATAAAGATAGACGCTATGCGATTGATGCAGCTGTTGTGCGGATAATGAAGAGCAGAAAAGTGTTGCCGCATCAACAGTTAGTCTCTGAATGTGTTGAGCATCTGAGCCGAATGTTCAAGGTATATATATATATATATATATATATATATAAGACACACACACAGATGAAAGAGAAGGTTTCTAATATATATTGGTTATTTGGTTTGTTTGCAGCCTGACATAAAGATGATAAAGAAACGGATTGAGGATTTGATCAGCAGAGATTATCTGGAGAGGGATAACGACAATCCCAACACTTTCAAGTACGTGGCTTAGTTCACAAGAGCCAGAGTATATAGACAGACATAATTAAAAAAGGAAGGTTTTTGTATAAAAAGCTCTTCACATTCTTTTCTGGGAAACATTTTATGGATTTTTTGTCTTTTCAACAAGACCTTTTACTCTTTAACTAGTTTTAGACTCAGTTTTAAGGTTGGTTTGGAGTCAAAAAAATACTCTATCTTCATAATTGTCTCATATAAAATGTGGATGAAAGGAATCCAGAAAGAAAAAAAAAAAGAACCCTCAATTCAAGAAAAAATTTGCTACAAAGCCGGATTGAGTAATTTTAGTTTCACGGTCCTCTAAGTATAGAAGACTATTGTTAACCTCTTCCTAAACTTCTCTTATATATAGTATGTACAGTTATAGACACAAAACACAAGATGGTAACTTTAAATCTTTAATCTTCAGCAAGTCTCACAAATCAAGGTCCTAACACTATACACTTACGCAGTGGAAGTGAACAAACAAGTCTATATGTCTTCAATTTTGCAACCAAAACTCAAAGGTCGCTTTCCCTTCTCTTCTCTCTGAGTATGGCCTGTGATACTAAACTTACTTTTACAAGGTGATATCATAATTCATAATCACCGGTTTATGGACTCCATTGCAAGCCTTACCACATGCAACAATTTCTCCATGTCCTGAAAATTGAAATCAAGAGCCCTTTTGATGGACGTTATGCCATCACTACTGTATCGGGTATCAAATGATTTTCCCTTTGCAGCTGCAAATGCGATCTGTGCTTTTCTTGATGCATCCATAGCAAAGCTTACGTTTTGTGACTGCAAGACCACAAATATATATGTATCTCAGGAACACATCCAATAGCGCAATTGAGATATGATTCAAGATTACTACACAAACATCTGATGATAGTAATGCTATGATGCTATGCTTGAAGATGATTCCAATTCCCGTTGATCAACCAAGCAATTATCTCACTACGTACTAGAAACCTGCTGATATTTCCACATACGGAATTGAAAAGATTTAGTAGTTTAATCCCAGCCTAACTAGGGCAGCTAAATGGTTCTGTAAACCTAAACTAAAGAATATATATTTTTTACAGCATCAGATCACAAAAGTAACATAACTGAACTTACAAATGCCAAAAGCTGTGGAAGAGAGGAATTGTTTCCTGAAGAGATAACATGATTTCCGGTTACTCTAGGGGATGATCTCACAGTGTTGGACAAGGCAACCTTTTCCGCTGCTAACGTGTGGTTTGAATTTTCACCATCAGAGGCAAAGGAAGGAGATTCACCTGTTCGAAACCCAAACAAGATGGAAAGATAAATCATCAAAATCATGCTCACAAGCAAATAGGAACATTCTTGTATCTGTCTTCATATGGTTCACAGATGGCCATTTGTTGTAAATACAACCATCCAAGAGTTTTTCTAAATACCTGAAGGAATCACTTGCAGAGCTGCTTGCAACTCATATCTGTATTTGCTTATGTTTCCATGGGAGGAATAAGTTATCCTTAGATAAGCTACTTCAATACATTTATAAGCCAGAGCAGCAGCCCCCATATCTTTATTTTTCTCATATTCATGAGCACAGAACCTGTTACATAAACAGTATAAATTTCATAACATGAGGATACGGTTCAATAGAACATTTGCAAATCTTGACATGCTAGAAATATCTACAAGCCACAATGCAGAAGCTCAGCGAAAATGAGAGGGCAACATGAACAAGTACCATCACAGTGAAAGGCTCCCTTTAGATAGTAAAATGGAGGACTTAATTGCGTGACTATCAGACGCACAACAAATCGATAAGAAGAAAGTCACAAAGTCAGATATTGCTGATGCCAAACTTACTCGCAAAGTTTTGCTGTGCTGCCATAAATATGCCTGGATCTGGCAATGCTCTTATGTGTGGCATGCTCAGTGCCAGAGGACTCCAAAAGGGAGGCACCATGAAGAAACTTAAGCGCTGCCTGAAAGTAAACACCAGTGCTCTCGTGATTGGATCCAGCATTCTGCAAAAGGTTACTGCCTATGTTAAGCAGGGGAGAGACAGCAGACATAACCACTGCAACATTTTGCCATAAATATGCCAAACCTTAAGACGATCAGCCATGTGTTTCAAGTCTGTAGCCTCTTTGATTGAGTTTGAGACAGCCTGACTTGTGGATTCCTTTTTCAAAGGACTTGAGCCAATATGATCCTTATGCGTACTTCCATTTTGCTTTTGGCTTCGTGAACCTACATCGTGGGTCACACTATGATTATCATTTCTCATTATCTGTTTCTTTGTATTTGATATCTCACTGCCGTGGCCCAAGACTTCAACTTGATCAGCTGGTGGAGCTGATTTATTCTTTAATTTCTCAGCGGTCACTTCCAAGTGGTTGCTTTTCCCATGAAAAGCTTTTGCTCTATCAGATTTCTGTGGGGAAGAAAAATGACTACCGTTTATATCTAGCTTAGTATTAGGATCTTGATATTCCCTTGAGTCTTCTTTATTGCTTTCCATAGACACTTTTCTAGCAGGTCTTTTATTGCTTCTGCTTTCTTTTGTTTTTACTTCAACAGGAGTGCCAAGATCCTGCATTTCACTCGCCGTACCTCTGTTCCTCTCTTTCGACGGCGCAGATGACCTCCTTTCCCTATTCTTTCGTTGAGATTCATCCTCTGTGCAATTGTCACCAGAATATCTCCCTGACTTCTTAGGTTTATGTTTTTCAATAGAACGATTCTCACCGTACGCTCTTTCTGTATCCCATGAGTGTGTGACTTGCCCTGTAATGAGCAAATTATTATCCTTGGAATTTTCTGCAGCCTTCTTTGTTGTCCCTGGATTATCGATAGTGCTATAACCTTCACCATCTCGGCATCTTTTTAACGTATCACCACCATTAGAGTCAGTATCATGGTGTTCATCCCTCTCTGAGATTCTTCCTGATTTAAGCTCACGTGGGTCTAACACCCTCAAGACTGAAGGAGCAAGTGATTCAACTATGGAATCTTTGGCTTCGTGGACATTAGTTTTGATAATATCAGAGCCCAAATCCTTACATAAAGTCAGAGAGGGTGCCGTAAAAGGTAGATGAGAAGCACTATCTCTACCATTTTCCTGACTAACACCTCTGTCGCTATCACAACTTTCACTACTAAAAGGCAACTCCTTTCCATCACGACTTGAACCCTTAAGCCTCTTTTTCTTTCTAACTCTCTCCCCACTTGACTCCATTACTGCAGCTTCCCTAACTCTCATACAATCTCCACTTTCTTTATTTTCCTTCCGTTTCCTCTTTCTGTCATCGTGTCCATCATGTGAGGAAGCCTCAGCAATATCCTCAACTTTTTGGGCTGAGGCTTGAGTAATCAAAGTTTTGTTAACAACGTCCAGAATTTTGGTGGATCCAGGTTGATCTACAGCAGAAAACCGTGATTTTCCAGTCTTTGGTTTCTTACAAGTCCCATAAAGTTCTCTTTCAGGTTCCATTCCCAAATTCTCCATTCCTCCTACAAGCGTATTTATCAAGTTCAAGCGCATCAGATAGATTGAACAGAAAGGAAATATAATAGGGAAAACCAATATATTTCACAAATAATACCTTCGACATGCTTATTTTTCACTTCCGATCTAACACTCTGCTTAGTGTTGTGCCTATCTTCAAGTGACTTGATAAGATGTTTCGAATCTGGTTCACGTACCAAATGAAGACGATTCCACGCCTCTTCATCATCTTTGAAACTGTTGAAACTCTCCTTCAATGCATTTTCTTCTGCACGCTGTTCTTTCTTAGCTTTAAGAACCGGACTACTTTGTTTTTCTTCTTTTGATTCTCCTGAATCACCAAAGAATCCCTTATACACATTTTCGGATCCTTCAGTATCTTCCTGCAGTTTATCTGGTACATTCGTATTAATTATATTTACAGCAGCATCCTTGCCTCTCAAATTATTCCTGCTTGAACTTTTTTGTGACTTCTGTGCTTTAGGCAGTTTTGACTTCAAAATTTGGTCTCCATTCCTTGTCTCACTCTGAATAACCTTATCCATAGAAGAATAATCTACATGTTCAATACTTGGAGCTTTCTCTCGCTTTGATTTACTTTCCAACGAGTGTAGTGTTTCCCCTTCTGTCAGGTACACGTCTTTTCTTGTGTTAACACTTTCAGTTTTCACTACATTATCTTCCAGTTCATGCTTTGAACCCATCAAAGCTGCATCTAGGTCAGTGTTGTTCGTTCCTCTTAATGTACCCTCAACATCCTCCACATAAGAATCTGATACTTTATCAATCTCTTTTGCCGGGTGGATATACGACGGTGATAGACAGGACAAAAGCGGAAGCTTCAGAGTCTTAGAAACAAGCTCCTCACATGACTGTTTATCAGCCTCTGTTTCAGTATCGGATACAATATGATTTCCGTCAAGCCTGTTTGACTGTGACATATACTTTACCCTCGCCTTTAACTTTTCTTTACCAGCACACTTTTGTACATCAGAAACACCCAAAATATCGTGTTTACTTTTTGAGTCTGACTTGTTGAAAGAAACATATCCAGCGTCTTTCATAACTTTTTCTTTCTCTCCCAACTGAATAAGATCATCAGAGAGAGGTGATAACAGCTGATCTTTATGCAAAGGGAATGACACCATGGCCTACACAAACGAACAAAATCATATCCATCATTATTTCAATTTCATGGAAAACGAAGAAACAGAAAAAAAAAGATTAATATTCACCATAAGAATTTTAGTCGGGGAATCATGAATCCCATACAGTAGCCCTTCTTCAACTTCTGAGAGGCAATTCACTCGCGATGTTGATGGTGGCATACTGAGGCCTTGTTTACTATAGGGTGAAGCGTTTTTCAGTGATGAACCAACTTTTATGCGGAGTCTGAGTGTCTTATGATTTGATGGAGCAGAAGAAGAAGCTTTCGTGACAGATTTTTGTTTGGTATCAGGTGTCCCTATATTACTTGATTTGACAAACTTGTTCAATTTGACAAAAACATCGGAAGCAGGAGGTTTTGAAGTGGATCCAGATACTGATACTTGAGGTACAACCGATGAAGCTGAGCACTTAGATCGACCCACCTATAAAATAGAAACTTTGCATTCACTAAAAATGTGTGTGAAGAGAGATATATTTGACTTGGAAGCTTGAGTGATCTTACCACATGTTTTTGAACTTCTGGTGGACTCTTAGGACGTGAAGAAGCAGGAGATCTCTGATACATAGACAAAAACGAACCATATCCACCAAACTTTGCACCTATGAACATTCAATTCAAGAAAAAAAATGAGATGCTGTTCAAAAAAAGAAACTAACTTTAATTGGCTGCAAACTTACCCAAATTTTCAGCAGAAACTCCACCTTCAAAATCCTTCTGAAAATGACCCAATACATTTTCGAGCTTCTCATCCTTTAAAAACGGAAAGGTTCTAACTTGTAAGTAGTAGAAACCAACAGTTAAAGAAGAAATGTCAAGGTTAGAGGAAGCTTACAATATAAGAGAGAGCAACATCAGGGTCAACGCAAGAAACATAAGAATGTGTGCTTTCTTCCTCAAAGTCGCTCTCCTCCATTATATCTTCCTCTAATCCACCAAACCCTAACCCTATTTCGCTTCTAGCATCGCTGCTGCTCACCGAAATCATCTAAAACCCAACCTATATCCGATCAATCGCAGAAGCAAATCTTCCAGTTTCTCAGAAACCCAGATCGAGATGGGAATTTCTTTACTAGGCATACAAAAAGTAGCCGAGAAATCCGCTGAATTCGTTGGAATGGTCAGAAATCCAACAGCGAACGTAAATGGAGCTCACCTAAGCAAGATCGAAACGAGATTCCTCGCGTTGGAAATTCAAATTTCCGTTTTCTGATTCCTCATTCTCTTGTCGAACAAACAAAAATTAATTTCCTAAAAAAAAGGGAAAACTCAAAACGATTTCGGACCAGCTCGCCCAAACAAAGCAAAATTCCACGTGACGTGATGTCACCGTCACCGTTTTAAGTGGTCAGGTCGGTAATTTCCGCCCAAATGCTGACAACTATTATTACTGTTTTGTCTTATTTATTAATTAATCTCCTTTTACATTTATAAAAAAAAGGGTAATTAACTAATCCTCACCATTCACCCAATCAAAGGTCATTTAACTACATGGAAGAATGAATTGTGCATCGACTAACTATTTTACATAACTGATTCTTCTTTTATTCACTCTGGAATGACTAACCAAATCAATACATCAAACAGATATCTGATTGACCTATAAGATTCAAGATTCAGCTTTGTAATTTGTATGCTACTATTATTACTGAGGAGTTTAGCTGGAACGGCCTTCGAATTGGTCTCGAAGCGCCTCATACTTTTTAAGTTCAGTTACGGAGAGTGATGGCGAAAGCTGATCCATCGCCTACAAAGCCAAGTAAACAAATGGTTCAAAACTAGAGATTTCTCAAGATGCAGAAAAGCCAGATCTTTGTCTGAAAACTCATTCTCAAGGTCCTTGAGTAGATGAGGAGAAAGGTTCTACCTTTATAAAATCCACATACTCTACAACAACTGAATCCGGATCGTCTTCTGGAAGAGCATCCCCTGAATCTGAATTCAAGACCTGCATTTGCCAAGGAACCAGATCGAACGTGGTTTCCATAATCTTTTACAGAGAATACCATCAAATAAAACGAGAAGAAGATTAGAGGCTTATTAAAAAGTGTCAACCCTCTCTTTCTCACCTTTCGCTTAGCTGCCTGAAACCAAGCATCGGCACACAATGCATACACATCAGCGCCAGTGAATGTAGAAGGACACTTCTTTGCTACTGAATAAAGCGATACATCTTCACTTAGCTTGAATTTCCGAGTAAGTGCTTTAAGGACCCTGTAAACACAAGGATCAGCAGTTTTTTTTTTTTTTTTTTTGGGTCCCTGGACCAAAATCATGGTTTTGTTTTTTTNGGTTTTGATTGTTTAAATGTGTAACCTTTCTCTGTAAGACGCATCAGAGTTGACTCCAACATAAAGAAGTTTGTCGAATCTGCCAGGTCGTAGAAGAGCTGGATCAATCAGGTCAGGTCTGTTGCTTGCTCCTATAATAAACAGATCCTGGGAAGAATCGCCGAGTCCATCAATCTCTGCAAGCATCTGAGAGACCACTCGATCCATGACTCCTCCAGAATCACCAGAAGCACCTCGAGCTGGAGCAAGAGAATCAAGCTCATCAAAGAAGATGACACATGGCCGTGCTGATCTCGCCTGCCAAAATCAGTTCTATTGTTTTAGAATGGGGACCACCGATTCGATAGACTTCTTCTAGGGAAGGAAAAATATAAATACCTTTTCGAATATATCTCGAACATTTTTCTCTGACTCGCCAATATACATGTTGATTAACTCTGGACCTTTTACACTGAGGAAATTTAAGGAACACTCTGTCGCCACAGCTTTTGCCAGTAAAGTCTATAGATTTAAATAAAGAAACCATAAATATAACTGCCAAAAACATACATATTCACAGATGCTAAATATCACAATACAAAACAGCTTACTCACTTTCCCTGTTCCTGGAGGGCCATAGAGAAGCACACCAGAACGTTTACGTAATCCAGACGAAAATAAATCTTTATGCAGGAGAGGTAACTGAACTGTGTCCAATATCGACGTCTTCACATCCTCAAGCCCACCAACATCATCCCATTTCACATTCGGAACCTAAGAATGCAAATTAACCTTTTAAGTTATCTGCATCTCCAGTAACAAATAGGCAAGGCTGTCTCATAAACAAGAAAACACCACAGAAAACCCCTGTCGTGATGTTACCTTAGGAGCACCAAGGGCTGATGCATTTCTCTTCTTTGATCGGTCCAATGCTTTAGTGAAGTCTTCCTTAGCTGTTAATGTCTCATTGATGTTACCTAATTGATTTACCTGGTCTACATCAACTCCAAGAAGATCACCCGACAGGGAGTTAATCTTCTCAGTCTCAGACTCTTTACTGATGAATAAGTTGGCACCAGCATCAGCTACAAGAGCACGCAAGTCCCGAGGGAGGAAACCAGAAGTCTGTCCAACCAATCCTTTCACAAATTCATCTGAGCTGGTCTACAAAAAAATGATCTGAGCATCAAACTTGATGTTATTAACAATAGTTTGACGATAGAAGAGTAAATGGAAGATTTCTTGTTTAACTGGTTTATTCTTGGACTTCAATGTGAGGTAATTTAATTTAGTTCAAACTATATCATTACAAATAAACTTAACTTAAGAGCATTGTACTCACATACATTAAGGAGTTGAGAAACACTTTGGAGGGACTGAGACAGCATCTCAGATCTCTGTTCATCATTTAAAGAACCCATCCGTATCTCATGGCTAAAGCAACGCCTGATTGTTGGAGAGAGACCTTCAGTACTTTCAGCAGATGCGATTAACAGCACCTGGTGTCCCCTAAACTTCCCAACTTCATCTACAGACTGCATTAGCAGATATACAAATAAGGCATCATGAGAGGATGGATTCTTGATTATTTACCTGTTACGGCACAATTTTTTTGGATATTTCGGCTTATCAGAGGAAGAGAGATGTTTTATAGAGTAAGAGTTCTAAAATTATTATGAGTTGTTCGTGAGCTTAGCTACAATGGATTATGAGACAACAATTTAGTAAAATGAAGAGTGAAATCAAGTGAAACTGTGCAAAATGCAATGGAAAACCAAAGAAATGCAAATCTTACGAAATTGCTACTCGATTTTTCTTCCATGGAACTGTATTCACCATTAGAAACTGGCTCAGTGAGTTCCCTAATAACCGATGCAATCTCAGAGGACACGCCAACTCGGTCACCCTGTGAGCCATCCTGAGATCCCAGATTTTTAAGAACATCGAAATGGCGGAGCAGAAGTATCGTTGGTGTATACCTGGGACAATGAAAACAAGGCATTCGCCAAGCTGGATAAAACAACGTTTCCAGAAAGAAGAGCTCAGTAATTACCAATATTTATGAAGGTATAAACTTTACAAAAAACAGTCATTTACTGAATGCAGAACATATAGCATGTTGCTATACATAGTAGGAATAACGAATAGCTGAAATAAATAAATAAAAAGACTATACTGGTTTACCTTCGTGCCATATTAAAAGTCTGGGCCAAAGCAGTAGATGTTTTCCTTTCAGATGATGCTAATAAACTGTGGCAGCTATATTCAACTACATGCAGTCCCAACCTCCTAGCAACATAGTTAACAACAGTTCTTTTCCCGCACCCTTAAAACAAGCATTAGATACAATAAGCTATTAGCACGTGATTCATTTGTATGCAGAGGTATGAATATTGGGTTCCCCAAATCACCATAATTGGGATTACAAAAAAAAAAATAGTCTCTTACTAGTCTTTCCTTTACATTGTGTTCCAGACAAAAATAAATACTTATGAAAAGATATTAAGTGAACAAATTTATTGGTAAAACAGAAGCAAATGTACCTGGCAGACCATGTAATAAAACAGCAACCCTGAGTTTTGAGGAGAGTCCTGATGGGCAGAGAGGTGGAGAAAGCACTGATGCCAAAATATTTACTGTATCCTCCTGCAAGGGCATATGAACCTTTGGTCTAGATACCAGTAAATCTGGTGGAAGACCAGAAGAGACAGTTCCTCCAAGTACAAGAGCAGTTTGGGAGTGATTGACTCGAAGAAACCTCTCGTTAGAAGGTTCCATCGCGATGACCTGAGCACAGAAATATTCAGTTAAATATAGCCAAAATTAGTTTTTTTTTCTGGCACAAAATAAAAACAATACTTTACCTTGAAGTATATGAAGTCCTCGCTTTTGGAGCATAACCTTTGACTACATGGAATACAAATGCTTGAACCACAGTTCCAGTCAATGTAAACGCGAAATACATCGCCTCTTGACAGCTGTCTATCAACTCCAAAATGCTTATGCAATGCGGAATCTATTAACCCTTGTCGCTCTTCAGCTTCAAATGACGAATTGACTTTCAGGGACTGAATGGTACCACACTCTGGGATCTTAACAAACGAAACTCTCAGATGTGATGCATAGCCTGGAACTTCGGACACAGGTTCCAAATCCAAACCAATCTTTGACTCATCCGCCAAAGATTTTCCATTCAAGTCCTCGTCAAACTTAGCTTCGAAATACTTCTCCAAGACCTCGTCCCCTCGATGGACGAGGGATTTAAGGCAAGATATGTGCAAGCAAAGATTAAAAGCTAACATTGGGGACAAGTAAGCCACCTCTTGATCTAATAAGAGGAGGCCTTGTTGGGTCAAATCATAAGTGGGAAACACAAGCATTGTATGGGGAGTCTCCGAAATAGGTACTCTAGTGACAGATTCATCTTCCAGCGTCGTCTTTGGAGGATCGAGTACAACAACTTTCGCAACCCGTTGAATGCCTATCTCAATGTTCTTGATAACAACCTTGAAATATTAACACTCAGTGTCAACATCAAAAGTTACAACAAGTTCCTGCATAAACAATTTCTACACCAAAAGCTCGTATTTTCTTTCTTCTCAAAATCCTTCTAAAAAATTTCCAATAAAGCATCCATTTTTCCAATTTCTGTTTGACTGAACAAGATAAGAACTTACCAAAGAACCAGAGTTGATGGATAGTCTCTTGAGCAATTGAGTCGAGAGTCCGACCAATCCAGAGTCATCAAAGGAATCCAATTTTGCATCGGAAACATTTTGTCCGTCCAGGTGCCACCGGAGAATCCCCGCCGACAACCTAACGTTCCGCCGTATCAAATCGGATCCGCCCAAAATCCCGCCGGAAGCGACGGGTTGTAACGAATTTAACACTGAGCGGAGTGTAGTTCTGGTGGATGATAGAACCAGAGGATTCCGTCTCTCCACCATCGCAACGGAATCAAATCGAATTCCAAATAAGCAAAGATAGAAAAAAAAAGAGAAACCCTAATTTTCCATTAGAAGCTTGAAGTTCCGTTGAAGAAATTCAAAGACGCGAACCGAGGAAGAGGATCAGGTGATGCTGTGAGGCTGACGCGCCGACATACGTTTTTTTTTTTTCTTCCTTATATTGCATTTGAGTTCAAATCTTTTGTCAAATTACACTTTCGATATAATATTTTCCATCACTGTTCAGAACCAACCTTCTCTTTGTGTCTCATGATGTGTATGTATGTACCTACGAATCGTCACGTATTTTATTTTTATTTTTAACATAGGAAGGCATGTCCTAACCTTGCTACAGGTTATTACCGTTTTACCGTCAAAACCCTAAACTAGTAAAATTTGAATTTCTTTATGATCATATAAATAATTAATGCAATTGTAAAGAATGAAAATGCATTAATGTTAAATTAATATACCATATATTTTATTTTTTTTTATAAAAATATATACCATATTATACCAAGCGCATTACAAATTCAGCGGTTCAAGATATCTGAAATTTTAGTCAGCCTGTTATTAATCAAAATTGTACTATTGTTTCTTAAACCTTTTTATAATACCAGTAATTTATTGGTCAACCTTACTCAATCAAACGCACAAAAAAAAAAAGCTTCTCATATGTATATATATCCATCTACTACCTCTCCTTGTGTTCTTGGGTCTCTCCCGGGTTCTGAGGTT